>MU675424.1:886-18633 GCA_026770625.1 Nicotiana glauca
AAATGTTAAAATGTATGTATTAAAGTGCTTAGGGAGGTGTAGTCACTTTTATATCTAAATGTATCCTACCCATCCTGTAGCCTACATTACAACCAAATAAAGTCCTAATTGATCCAAGATTGAATGAGCTCAATTAGTGGAGTAGTACACTACAAGCAAGCTTATGGTGCATCTTTTGTGGCATATGAATGTTATTTCTGAAAGTGAGTGAATTCTTTCTATCTTGAGTTCCTAAGTGTTCTTAAATTTTATTGTGTGGAACTACTCTCTTGTGTTGTGTGAGGGCACTTGATTCATGAAGGAAAGGTAATGTCAGTGACCTCTATGTTAGAGTAAGTAGGTGAGTTGTGAATAATGCGTGGTACTTGTGAGTCAAATCTTGAGGTGAAGATGTTACACTTTTGTGCTTAGTCTATTTTAAATACTCTTGATGTGATGAGTTAGGAGAATTGTTTAAAAAGGTCGTGTCTATAAAAAAATGTGTAGTTTGATTGTTCGAGGACGAGTAATGGGTTAAGTGTGGGGTGTTGATAATAGGTAAATTAGACCATAATTAGGACCTAAAGAACCACATTTTTGTATAGCTTTTACGGTAAAAAGTGATAACAAAATGCTCTGATTAGTGCTTTTCATGCTTTACAGGCTATATCCAATAAAAGAAGTTTGTGGAGTACTTTTGGGATCAATTACGGAGAAAAGGAGGCCAATCATAGAATATCCACAAAGTGCACCAAGCGAAGGGACAAAACCAAAACTGAAGCTGGTCTGCCGCTGTCCGGGCGTAACCGTGGTAGGACCGCGGCAGAACACTGCTGCAGATTCTGAATGCCACTCTGGCCGCGTTCCTGGCATAACCGCGGTAGGACGCGTAAACTTCAGGGACCAAAGTACAAAACATGGGATTTTAAGCCCTAAACCTTATATTAAACGAAGGAAGCCGGCCAAGAAATGAGAGAATGATTTTTGGAAGTGAAAAACATCAGAAGGAAGGGCAAGAGGCAAGGAGGATCATTGGGAATCAATCTTTAATCTTCTTCTTTGTTCTTTTACCTTTGAATATGAATTATTTTGTGATTTTTGTTATTTTCATGAGTAGCTAACTTTTCTAATCTACGGTTTTGGTGAAACCCGTTGGGGATGACTTGGTCGTTATAATTAATATAGATTTGAATTAGTTTAATCTCTATTTGTTCAACTGTGTTTTGATTGTGGTTAATTGAAAGGATCCTCAATTAGCCGTTCCTATTTATTATGTATCTGCTTGAGAGAGAGTGCATATTTAGGTAGTTATTTGAATAACATCATTCCCGGAGTATAGGCGAGAGTCATAACCGAGGGTTTAGAGATTGGATTAGAGATAATGATACCTCGGGTGCGATCTAAGTGAATTGTAATGCGAATCTAGCTAGCGTAGCTTGAGAGAGTACGTCTAGTAAATTATCATAATTGCTTGAGAGAGATTTATGATAGCTGTAGAGTTAATGATTGATAGAGGCAACTAAGTCAAAGCTATAAGAAACATACAACTAAGGAAACCAACAACGGGGGAAACCATTACCTTAGACCTTTATTCCAATTGTTTACAATTCAAGCATAGTTAGTTTTCAGATGTTTATTTATTTTCAATCTTGTCTTCTTAGTGATATTAAACAGATACAGCTAAGCCTTAGTTCTCTGTGGGATTCGACTCAGGACTTTTAGACCGGATTATATTTGTAGCGACCGCTTGTCCTTTTTAGGACTAGAGTTGGTCATGATCAACCACCATAACTACCCTATACAATCTTCTCTCCCAATTGATAGTATGACTAGATTAATTACGCCAGAAAGTGGAATTTCCCAAAAATTAGCTCCAATACAACTGTTACATTGGCTACCAGGCATGGAAAGTGCACCTACGGTCATGCAAGCTCTGCCGGAGGTGGAGAAGAATGATGTGCAACCAATGAAAATAGGTATGCTTACAGTGGCACGAAAATTAACATACTCAGCTGGATCTCAAGCTAAACAGACCCTGGTTGAAGTAGTGAAAGGCAACAAAGTTCAAACACAAGGCATGCAACTCATATTCTACCTTCCGACAGTGAAGGACGGAGTGAAAATGGCCAAATTAAATCCAAAGAAGATAGAGCAACAGTCCCAGCGATGGAGAACATCTTTGATAGGTTATGTCCTATGGGGAAATCCGTCATTCAAGGAGATGCTCAAATTTGTCTATGGCGTATGGAATACAATCACAATTCCAACAGTGTTGCTGCATGATGACGAGTATTCCATCTTTAAATTTGAATATATGGAGGACAAAAACCTAATAATGCAAAATGGCCCTTACACGTTCAATAGCCAACCTATGGTGCTGAAAGATTGTGATCGAAAATTCTAGATGCAAAATGAATCCATGAGAATTGTTCCAATTTGGATCAATTTACCTGGACTACCGATCCAGTGTTGGGATGAGGAAAGCCTAGGTAGGATTGCTAGCCTACTAGGAAAACTTATTTGCACTGATAGACTTACAGCAGAATGTGAAAGGGTATCACATGCTCGAATCCTTGCTGAAATGGACATTACGCAACCATTGCCTGATGAGATTTGTGTTGAGATGCTAGATAGAAGCTGGATGCAGAGAGTTAAATTTGAATGGAAACCAAAATTCTGTTTAGATTGCAACAAATTTGGGCATGGCACTGGAGAATGTCAACAAGCAACATGGCAAGAAGAGGAACCAACGAAGCATAAGAGAAGAAGAAAGAAGAGAACTAAAATGGAATGGAAATCTAAAGCAGTAGTAGAGGAAAGCAATAACACAACTAACCTGCAACAAGAGAATCACACAGAACAAGAACCAGTTATGGAGATTCAAGTGACTAACAGAGGCAAACAGGCAGTGGTAATACAAGGAGCAACTGGCAAAACAAAACATAAAGAAATCAATTATGAAGAACTAGCTAGAAGAAATGCATTTGCACCACTGACAATATTGGAGAGGCCATTCACTGAGGGATAACAGGGGCAATCTTATCGTACTATAGCAGGCCAAACGGATAATGAGGGTACTTCCAGCTATCATAAGCCCTCATGATCATTGTGTCCTGGAATATTAGAGGACTGAATAAGTCCTATAAATAGCGAGAACTAAAGAAGTTCTTGTTGACAAATAAAGTAGATATGATAGCTTGTTTGGAGACTAGAGTTAAAAAACACAGGTCACAGACTATTCAAAGGAAGTTGGGTGTAGACTGGCAATTCAAAGACAAATATGATTATGCACCTAATGGTAGAATATGGTTATTGTGAAAAGAAGAAAATGTCCATGTAATAATTTTGGAGAGCACTGACCAGCTGGTACACTATCTAGTAAAGGACAAGAATTAAGCATTTACTAGTTACATAACATTTGTATATGGCCTACACACTGCTCAGCACAGAGTCCCACTATGGAGAAGCTTGAGGAACATGCAAATTAATGGACCTTGGCTCAGAATAGGAGACTTCAACAGTATGCTAAATGTAGGTGATAAAGTGAAAGGAATTCCAGTTCATCAAGCGGAAATGACTGATTTTCAAAACTATCTTAATGATGTTGGAGTGGGAAAATCACAAAAAAGAGGTAGCAGATTTTCCTGGAGCAATAAAAGGGATGCAGAAGTAAGAATATACAGCCACATAGATTGGGCTTTTGGGAATGTTGATTGGTTCAATGTTTTTAATGGGGTAGAGGCAATATACATGTTACCTGGATGCTCTGATCATACCACTATAATGATAAATACTGAGGTGATCAAGGTTAAAGTGAAAAGGCCTTATAGGTTACTAACATCAGTAATGCAACAAAGAGAGTACAAGGAAGTAGTCTGTCACGATACAAAATCCACCGAGGGTCGTGGTGGTGCCGGACACCGCTATCAGGCAAGCCAGCCAAAATACTTAATTAACTTTAAATTTTTGTATAGTCTAAAATCATTTTTATTTATACATTAAATGACGAATGATAAAATTTACAGAAATAACCGCAAAGTCTTTAACAAAACATAACATTTAATAATCCAAAAAATCCTCCCAGAACCCGGTGTCACGAGTGCATGAGCAATTTCTAAGAAATAATGTAATACAACAATCGTCCGAAATACAATATTGGACAGAAATAAATACAAAAAATTGAAAGAGACTCTGCTGGTTGCAGATCACCTCGAGAAGTGCAACTCACCTAGATTTTAGGCAAAAATCTCATTTTCTTTAGAGTTCTAGGAAAATGAAACTGGTTCAGTGCTCAACGGATAGAATTTCTGGGAGTTTGATGAAAGCAGGACTTCTGCTCATGATTGGAAAATTAATCTTTCTAATTGTGCAAAGTATAGAAAACATACCTGAACTTTCTCATGAGCATATACTGATGAACCAGGTTCTTCAAGTAGAACTCTCTTGAACATGCCTCAAATGTCATAATAGAAAAAAACTTTGTAAGAGCTCAGTGAGTCATATATACACATGTCACAGGAGTATACTGATTAAAGTATGAGACTGAGTAAGAATTAATCTAGATATTTACACAAAGTTGAAACTCCTAACCAAATTTATTTTTTTTCATTTTTCATTGTACATTCTGAACTGGACCTTTTAGGTGATACTAATCATCCCTAATTCCAACTTGTTCCTCTCAAAGTTTTCTCTACCCAGTGTTTTAGTGAAGGTGTCAGCTATTTGTTTATTAGTAGCACAAAATTCTATTGAAATCAATCCTTTCTCATAGTTATCTCTTAAGAACTGGTGTCTAACATCTATGTGCTTGGTCCTTTTATGATGAACAATGTTCTTTGTCATACTTATAGTACTAGTGTTATCACAGAATATTGGAATACATCCCACTTCAATTCCAAAATCTACCAGTTATTGTTTAATCCATAACAATTGAGCACAACAAGAAGCAGCAGCAACATACTCAGCTTCAGCAGTAGATAGAGCTACTGAATTTTGCTTTTTGGTAGCCCTTGACACAAGACATGAACCAAGGAAGTGTGCCATACCTGAGGTGCTCTTCCTATCCACTAGGAAACCTGCATAACCAGCATCAGCATATCCTATTAGATTGAAAGTACTACCTTTGGGATACCAAAGACACATATCAGTGGTGCCTTTCAGATATCTTAGAATCCTCTTGACAGCAGTCACATGAGACTCTTTTGGATTTGCCTGAAAATGAGCACAAAGCCCTACACTGAAAACAATGTCAGGTCTGCTAGCAGTAAGATAAAAGAGTGAACCAATCATACCCCTATATAACTTTTGATCAACTGATGAACTAGGTTCATCAACATCTAATTTAGTAGCAGTTGCAATAGGTGTATCTATTTCTTTAGAATCCTCTATTTTAAACTTTTTGATTAGTTCTTTTGTATACTTTTGCTGATGGATCATGGTTCCATTTGGGCTTTTTTTTTATCTGCAAACCTAAGAAGAAGTTAAGCTCACCCATCATGCTCATTTCAAACTCACTCCCCATTAGTTTTGCAAAGTCCTTACTCAAGATATCAGTAGTGGCCCCAAATATTATGTTATCAACATATATTTGCACAACAAGAAGGTCTTTACCTTTTTCCCTTAAGAACAAGGTATTGTCAATTTTACCTCTTTTGTAACTATGCTCCAGTAGGAATTTAGATAGCCGTTCATACCAAGCTCTTGGGGCCTGCTTGAGCCCACATAGAGCCTTGTGTAACTTGAACACATGCTCAGTATATTCCTTGCTTTCAAACTCTGGGGGTCGTTTCACAAACACTTCTTCCTTTAGGTAGCCATTCAGGAAGGCACTTTTGACATCCATCTGATGGAGAGTGAATTCTATATGTGCTGCAAAGGCTATGAGGAGTTTGATTACCTCTAGTCTTGCAACTGGAGCAAATGTCTCATCATAGTCAATGCCCTCCTCTTGGTTGTAGCCTTGAACTACCAGCCTTGTCTTGTTTCTTGTGACTGTTCCATCTTCATCAAGTTTGTTCCTGAAGACCCATTTTGTGCCAATGACTGATATGTCCTTGGGTCTTGGAACTAGATGCCAAACTTGACTTCTTTCAAATTGGTTGAGTTCATTCTGCGTTGCATTCACCCAATCTGCATCTTGCAAAGCTTCAAAAACATTTTTAGGTTCAATAAGAGATAAGAAAGCATCAAAGCACATAGATTCTTCAGCTATGGTCTAGTTTTGACTCCAGTTGTTGGATCAGTGATAATGTTCTCGATGGGATGAGAACTTTGATACTTGTGAGTTTTCACAACCAACTGGTTTCTGTTAGATGTCTCTCCCATGTTCTGTTGTAAACAGGTTTATGAACATGTTCTTTTAGGGAATTTGATTCAATTTCTCCCTGATTAGTTCCCCCTGTCAGGTTGCCCTGAGTGGAAGGACTTGTTCCTTCTTTTGATGCCACTTTGACTTGTGCTGGAGATTTAGTCAATTCTTTTACCAGTCCAATGGCTTCAACTTCATGTTCCTGTCTCTCAGAAAGAATGTTAGTTTCATCAAATACTACATGCAGACTTTCTTCTACACACAAAGTTCTTTTATTGAACACTTTATATGCTTTGACATGTGAAGAATATCCCAAGAATACTCCCTCATTACTTCTAGGATCAAACTTACCTAGGGAGTCTTTACCATTATTATGCACATAGCACTTGCAACCAAATGCCCTAAGATGGGATATGTTTGGTTTTCTCCCTTTAAGTAAATCATAGGAAGTTTTCTCTACAAGAGGTCTAGTCATGCATCTATTGATTATGTAGTATGCAGTGTTTACAGCCTTTGCCCAAAAGCTATAAGGTAGTTTACTAGAAAGAAGCATAGTCCTTGCCATATCCTCAAGGGTTCTGTTCTTCCTTTCAACTACTCCATTTTGCTGAGGGGTCCTAGGGGCAATGAAGTTATGATCTACACCATTTTCATCATAGTATTCAGCAAACTTTGCATTTTCAAATTCAGTTCCATGATCGGACCTAATGGATGCAAGTTGATTTCCTAATTGTTTTTGAGTTTTTCTAACAAAAGCAGTAAACATTTCAAATGCTTCATCTTTAGATGTCAGAAATAGTACCCAGGTAAATCTAGAATAATCATCAACAAGTACCATTACATATTTCTTTCCACCTCTGCTCATGGTTCTCATTGGACCACAATGATCCATATGAACCAGTTCCAACGTCTTGGTCGTACTTACCATTTTCTTGGTTTTGAAGGATGACCTTACCTGCTTCCCCCTTGCACATGCCTCACAAACTTTGTCTTCCTTGAACTTGATGTTGGGTAACCCTATTACCAAGTCCTTGGAGACTAATTTGTTTAGCTGATTTAGACTGCCATGACCAAGTCTTTTGTGCCACAGGAGGGGATCATTAACCAACACACTTAAGCAAGTGAGTTCATTTTCTAAAAGAGCGGACAAATCTACAATGTAAATATTGTTAACTCTTTTTCCCTGCAAAACAATCTTGTCAGTGGTAAGGTTAATCACAAAGCATTTAGTAGAGGTCAAAGCTACAAGGTTACCTCTGTCACACAGTTGTGACACACTTATTAGGCTATATTTCAAGCCATCTATCAAGTAGACATTCTCAATGGAATGAGAGTCTGTCTTACCTACTTTTCCAACCCCAATGATCTCACCTTTCTTTCCATTACCAAAGGAGACATTACCTCCCTTTAGGTCCTCAAGTGAAAGGAACTGGTCCTTGTTCCCAGTCATATGTTTTGAGCAACCACTATCCATATACCATATTTGGCTCCTCCCTTTCACTTGGACCTGCAAAAAGAAATCAGGGGTTATTCTTAGGAACCCAAACTAGTTTGGGTCCCTTTCTATAAGCAAAATGATGAATCAGATTCCTTCTTGCCCACCCAGGCAGCTTGTGTTTGCCTTGAACAAAAGCTTTGTTCTTTTGACTGTCTTTTTCTTTTGCATTCCATTCATTTTTGTAATGGCCAGTCTTGCTACAGTGTGTGCAGATTTTATTTTCAGGGAGTGTGAGGTACTTGCTTTTAGGGTCCCATTTTGGAGCTTGAATCCCATAGCCAAGTCCACTTTTGTTGCTACTGTGATGCTCTTGGAACCAAGAGAGTGCATCAGAAGCCTTGTTCCACTTGTAAGTTTGTCTAATTCATGTTTCACTTTTCCTAGATCTTCTTTTAGGACTTTGATAAATTTATCTTTCTTATACAACTCATCTTTCAATTTTCCTAAATTTTCTTCTAGAGTGAGATATGAGTGATCAGCCTTCTTCTTTCCTGTTCCTAGTTTCAGTTTTAAGTTTTCAGATCTAAGTTCTAGGACACTGTTATCGAGTTCAAGAACCTGGTTCTTCAACTCAGCATTTTTGTTATCACTCTCATCAGCTCTAGACTCTAGACTCTTGCATTTTGCTTTTAAGATCACACACTCCCTAGGCAGAACTTCCTTCTCATTGTTAACTATCTCAGACTAATCAATGAAGTCTAATTATAGCTCAGCCAGCCTTTCTTTAGACAAAAATTTAATCTTTTCTTTGAGATGCAGAACACTTACCTCTTATTCATCATCTGATTCTCTGATGGCCATAAGAGCTTACTCTTCTTCGGCTTCATCTTCTGAGTCTTCATCTGAGGTTTCTCCCCAAGCAGCAACCATAGCCTTGGTTGAACCTTTGTTCCTTTTTGGTTGAACCTGTTCCTTCTTCCTGTTCCCAGCCCTTTCTTTCTTCCACTCAATTTCCCATTGAGGGCAATTCTTGATCATGTGATCAGTCTTACCACACTTGTAGCAACCCTCATTGGTCTGTTTCTCAGGAGCTCTTGACTTGTTGAAGGTTGTACCTCTTGAAGAACCCTTTCCTCTCATCAGGTACTTTTTGAAATCTCTAGTGATCATAGCCATCTCATCATCTTCCAGATCTGAACCTTCAGCAATTCTGAGAGCTAGACTTCTCTCCTTCTTGGGTGTATCCATCTTCATGGTTTGCCTTCTTAGTTCATAAGCAGTAATATTTCCAATCAGTTCATCCAGTCTGAGAGTAGCCATATTCTTGGATTCTTGAATAGCAGTGATTTTGCTTTCCCAAGCAACTGGCAGAACTCTTATCAAGATTTTCTCAACCTTGTCTTCATCAAGAATAATCCTTCCAAGAGACTTAAGTTCATTTGTCAGTGTATTGAACCTAGTATACATCTCTTAGATAGTTTCTCCATCCTTCATAGTAAAATTCTCATATTGAGAATACAGCAGTGTTCCTATGGATCTTTTCACTTGAGGTGTTCCTTCATGAGCCACTTGCAAAGTATCCCATATCTCCTTAGCAATAGTACAGCTTTGGATCCTACTGTACCTAGTCCACATACAAGCCATTTCTTGGCCTTAGCATTTTTCTCCCACTTTTTCAGGTCTTCAGCAGTGCAGTCAGCCCTTGTCTTTGGCACATCCACTCCTTCCTCATATTTCATTGTAGTTGCCAAAGGACCATCAGTGACTATGTCCTATAGTTCATAGTCTTCTCCTATGATGTGATCATTCATCCTATTCTTCCACAAAGAGTAGTACTGTCCATTGAATAGTGGAGGCCTGGCAGTGGATTGCCCTTCCCAATTCCCAGGTGGTGCACTCATGTTGATCTTTTCCTAAGGTGTTAGCCTCTTCAAGGATTTCCTAAGGTGTTAGCCTCTTCAAGGATAACCCGCTCTGATACCAATTGATGTTCTAAACGACAATACCATACAAGAGCGGAGGGGATGATTTGTGTGGTACCCAATTTTTGATCTAGAAGAACCTGGTTCTTCTAGGTGTTCTAACTACTACTGTTGTTGAATTAAAAGTATAGAAAATAAAGAACACAAAAAATTTTTAGTAGAAAATACCTGGCTCAAAAGGTGAAAAAACCACGACCTACTACTCAGTAGGATTTTCCCAAACATCCACTAAAATCACTGAGCCAAAATAGCATTTACAAAACTCTTGTAAACCTAAGGATTAACTCTAATCCCAGTGTGGCACACAACCTCAACTGTTGCGACACTTTCAAGTTAACTCTAACTTGCATATTCAAAGTACCTAATACAATTGCTTCTATGAAAGTTGGAAAGGTACAACTTTAAACCACCTACTACAGTTGAACTAGAATAAGAATAAACACAATGGAACTGGTTCTTCTATCTCGTTCAAGTAGCTTCAGGAGTGCACACTTAAATCTCACATAAATTGCTTGCAAAATTGCCTTGGTCTTTTGCTCTCAATTTAGTTTAACTTCTGCATATGTGCAATACCTGTAAAAGAGAACAATCACAGTTATTTAATGAGTTAGTAATCAGAGTTTGATTGAGACTCAATTGCTAATCCTTTGTCGAATTTGAGTCCTAGAACAATACAAACTCCAACCTTATCCTTTATCTGGATTGTGTCTTATTCCTATAAGGAGAATTTCTCTCCTCATCCAATATGCAACCTTTTCAATAAGTTCAGAAGATATTGCTGCTTCATCCTTGAGACTTATCTTCTTCATTTACATCTCACATGTATAGGTTGATAAACACTGTGACTCATATGATGGACCTGGTCCATGACTGAGTTCATTTATCATTCTTCAAAACTTCAACTGAACTTGGGCCAACAATAATATATAAGTAACTGGGAGATGAGAAAAGCATGAAAGTTTTATTACTTGGAGTCTAGTTTTCAAAAAGTTAAACCATTTGTAATTTGGAGTTTCGTACAAAACGTTATAGCCATTATACTAGAGACTGTCTGGAAAAGATGGCCACTTGTTCTTCGCGATCGCGTTACATTTCGCGCGATCTCGGAGGGCAAATTTTGGGATGAGAAATGTTGTGCTTCGCGATTGCATAGCATTTTTTGCGATCTCAAAGAGTAAATACTTGGGCAGAAGTTATATTTCGAGGTTTCGGCCATTTTTAACATATTTGGAGCTATGGTATTCGGATTGAAGCGATTTTTAAGGCAATTTTTACCATATGGATTGGGGTAAGTGTTATATATCTGAAAGTAATTATACTTCATGATTCTATGGTTATATTTATCATTTATTTCGGATTTAAATGGAAGAAATAAAGATTTTTGCAAAACTTTTCAAGAACGAAAATTTAAGATTTGGAGGTCAAGTTGTTATCGGAATTTGGTAAAATTGGTATGGTTGAACTCGTATCAGAATGGGTTGTTAGATTTTGTAAGTTTTTTCCAAAATCCGAGCACGTGGGCCTGAGGAAAATTTTGTCAACTTTTCGAACGGATTTAGGAATTTATCTAAATTGAATTGCCGTGAGTATCAGAGTATATTTTTATGGATTTTCTCATTTATTGTCTAGTTTTGGAGCGTTGTGCATCGATTTAAGTCGTCAGAAGGGCTTGGAAGCCGATTTTGGAACTTCGGAGCGGGTTGAGTCTTTTTTCTAACCTTGTAAGAGGGAATTGTCCCCACAGGTAAATTAATTGGATATGTGCTTCTATGTGTGGGGGCTACGTACGCATGAAGTGACGAGAGTCCGTACGTAGCTACTATTATGCGTAAGCTCGGGTAGTGTAGGACCCAAAACTATGCTTTACTTGTAATAATTATAACATTATTGACAGTTTAAATTGCTTTAATTGCATCGAAGTGGTAAATAATTTTCTGAAAGAGTTAAATTTTGTTTTCTCGACTTGTAAAAGAGAAATTGACACTTCCTTGAATAATTGTCTCTCTGATGAAGTTTTGATTGACTGTTTGAATGTGTATTTCTATGTGTACCTGCGTCGCATGTATGATTCGCGAGCGGGGTGATTGTTTATTTATGTTAGATCGTGTTACATATATGATTCGCGAGCAGGGCAATTGATGCATCTATGGTTCGCGCCATTTGATCCTCTAGCAGTGCACATTTTAAATATTGTTGGATGGGGTCGTACGTCCTTGGTATGATTTGTGCATGCTTGTATTGCTTGCTTTGATATTTATAAATGAGGATATTGCTTCCGCGGATTGATAATAAATGTATAAATGATGAAAACTAATTTGGAAATTTCCCTATAAATAAGAGAATTTTTTACTTGCTTCATGCTATTGAGTTACAACCATTTTTTAAAAAAACCTTCGATTTACTATATTATTGGTGTATTATTATTGGACCATTAGTAAGCGTCAAAGTCAACCTCTCATCTCTCCTTATTCGAGATTAGACGGGATACTTACTGAGTACACGTTGTTTTTGTACTCATGTTACACTTACTGTGCATTTTTGTTGCACAGGCACATGTACCCCTAGCAGCCTAATGGGCGTAGCAGCAGGGATGATACGGAGACTTAGGTGAGCTGCATCTCTCGAGGCGATCTGCAGCCGGCATAGTCTCTTTCAGCGTATAGTATTTACCTTCTGTCCAATTTTTATTTTGGACAGTTATTGCACTTTATTTGATTTCCTAGAAATAGCTCATTTACTTGTGACACTAGGTTCTATGATGATTATAGGATTATTAAATATTAATTTTGTTAAAGTCATCATCTTATTTCAATGAATTTCATTATTTATTGTTTAATGTATAAAAGGAATAATTTCAACAAATACTAAAATGAAAATTTAATAAACTTCTAGGTGTTGGCTTGCCTGACAGTGGTGTCCGGCGCTATCAGGATCCTTAGTGGATTTTGGGTCGTGACAACATGGTATCAGAGCACTAGGTTAACTTAGGTCTCACGAGTCATGAGCGAGTATAGTAGAGTCTTGTGGATCGGTACAGAGACATCTGTACTTATCTTCGAGAGGCAACAAGGATGTTAGGAGCACTTCCCTTCTTGATTTCTCATCGTACAGTTTGATTCCTTTGAGTCTTATGCCTTCATTTATTTCCTATTCAATCTTATGCGATGTGGAGCGATGGTTCTGAATCGGGAATCGAGAAATTATAATGGTACTGCAGATGTGGTGCGTGATGTTTGCTCCTGCATATTTGACAGGGCAACGAAGGATGAGGAAGGGCATATGGGAAGTGTCTTGTGGTGATTAAACTCCTAGAAGGCCAAGTGTGGGAAACAGGAGTTAAGTAGTTTCCTAAAGGAGTGAGTTTGACCAAAGTGGGAGAGTGGTATATAGGTTCAGTGACATGTAACTGCACACCATGAGGAAAAGTTTAGAGTGATTTGGGAATTTTAGTGGACGATGATTGGGTTCGCGGGCTTAATTTGAAATATTGGCTATTATACAGTGGGACATTGGATGCAACTAGAAGGTAGTAACTTGATACGAAGAAGGATGCAATATAACTTTGAATTAGAACATATTGTCGCGCATTTAGTTGATGTCCATAAGAAGTGAACGGAATAGTACAGTTGCTGAATGAGCACGGGACCTGGATGGGCTATTGATGTTATAGTGATTGTACCCCGTGCAGCGATATTAGAAGATGTCGGCGTGTAATTTCCACAGGTGAGTTATCTCTTATGAGCAAGTCAGCGATTGCGTGGTTGGCAAAGCTCCTGCGAAGAATTTTACTGACTATCTAGTAAGAGGTCGAATATGCAAATGTTGCTAGAGATTCAAATCGTTCATGAAACACTAACGGAAAGATTTGAGGAATCTGGCAGTTTGATTGTGCAAGGTCATGTCAATAAGAGATAAAGAATCTTGGTGGGTTCTAGAGTTGTGTAATAGTGGCTTCAAGCTAAGTGGGAGAGTCCTACCGCCTACGATTGGGTTGCATGTTTATCTACTTGTGAGGTTAGGGTTATCGGTGTATTGATGAGTTATTACAACTAAGGGAAAATAACATAAGTGGTAATTTGAGCAAAGGAATTGATAAATATGTGTTATATTTGGCCTTATTGACTCATGTTCAGGCTTTGGTAACATTCAGGATTTATGCTTCATATAGAGGTGATTTACAATGAAAGTGATTCAGTCGAGTGCTTCATTGAGTTGGGTGTTCATATGCCAACGGAGCCTTGGAGTTGCTTATATTCGGGACCAAGCAAAAATGGGTGACTCTCAACAACGGTCCTAGTAAATTCAAAGGTTAAAATGTGATGCCTAAGGATTCAAGCCCAGAGTATGGTTAAGAATCGAACTTTTGTAGAAGATTATGATAAGAGGCTCGGAATGTTCTATGATATTTTCGACTTGCAGTGTAGCATTGGGAGGAAAACGAGAAAAAGCCTTCGGATTCGTAGAGAAATTATTAGAATGGGTGTATCAGTTGAAGATGCGAATGTGCGTGCAAGGAGGGTATGAAACGATTCATGGGTTTAGAGACAATGTGGTCTTGTGGAATAGGGTCACTCAGGATGAGTGCGGATTTAGGTTCATAATGTTTTTAATAGGGCTACTATTATTCCTAAGTCAAGCCCAGAGTAAATTGGAAGAAGTAAAATCAGTTAGCAATGGTTGAATTGGTATAATGGTGGCAACGATTAGTTCCTTCAGCGTGTTAAGTTATACACATGAATATGGTAATGTGTGCGAGGTTTGACGGTCTCCGTAATTGATTCTATTTAGAGGCTTTCGAGTATTATGGCCTATTATGTGCATATGGATCCCGGAAGGGTTATGGTGGTTTAGACCACTACTTGAGGTTGGTATTTTCTTCGGTTATGAAAATTTAGTCACGGGTTGTAATGGTTCCCTTGAAATAGGTTAAGTAAAAGGCTTCTATATGATGAAGTATTTACCCTATTAGTGGTTCAGGAGTTATGATGAAATTCTTGTACTCTTGCGCATTGTCATGATTAAGTGTGGTGAGTAGCGTGGGATTTGGAAGTTGAGAATCAAGGTTGCGGTTTGGTGTTGACAAGGAGGTCACGGGCTCGGATGAGCAGGAAAACATTTTAGATGTTTGAAGCAAGCTGGTATTATCTTCAGCGTCACCTGAGATTAGTGTCATGAGTAAGAGGTGTTGTGTATTGACTTGTGGATCCTTGATTCGCTTTGCAATATTTGTATGGTCGGTGGTATGGATGTGCAGACTTGTTACCTGGTGCAGAAGGCCATGGAAGCATATACCACGAAAAGATTGTATAAGTTTGACGTGTAGTCACTTAATTGATTGAGGATTTAAACCAAGTATGGAGATTGTGGTACTATTGCTAATTTAGAAAATTATCCCTGAAAGGCGCTCGATTCATTTGGTTATGGAATGTGGAAGGTTGTTCCGGATTGGACGGATGTTCTTGTGTGTTATGGGAAAAAGGGAGTTATTATGGACCCAGGAAAGATTATTGGCCTGTATCGGTACGATCAGAATTGGCTTGAGGTCTATAAATGGATTTAAATATGAATATGGGGTCTCTATCATGCCGGATGTGTTCATTTCAGCATAGCACTCCTTATGGAAGAGTATTCGGACATTGGATGTCGTTTCGTCGTTGGCTATTTCATGTAATATTATATCGTATCGTGTGAGTTGTGAAATGACTTGATAATTCTCTTATGTGTTGAGTTCCGCGTAGCGATGGTGTTATTGAGTAGGATGGCTCTTTAGATTCAGATTGTATATCGTACCCCAGTTGTGCTTGATTTTTGTAGTGTATGGCACTATCTCTCTCCAGGGATAGTATTATGCACTTAGCGTGCTTGTGGCCGATATTTGGTATTTTGTAGTAATGAGCACTCTAGCTCAGTATGTATCTCCTTATATAGATTTTATGTGTGGATTGGGTGGCACGCCGCCACAGGTATGTTGATGGGATCGGGTTGCACACCGCAACAGTGTGATGCTGAGTACAATCCCATACATTCTATTTTGTGTGTTTTGTTTCTCATTTTTTTCTGAGGGAGTTTTATAACACCTTCTCGGTTAGTTTCATAGGTTGAGTAGTCCCTTCCAGAGTTCGTTTTCCGTATGTATCATGTTCTAGTTGGTAGCCTATTGGCACATTGTGGCATCATATGAGACATTTGGTCATGTCTGCAGTGACTTATTGCCTGAGTAGCTCGTACTGGGTAAGATGAGATAATTGGATCTAGGATCAGTGAGATCGGATTGTATGAAGTATATTAAAGAGCAAATACCATTATTTGGTTCAGAATGAGGTAATGGTCCTTGTCAGGAGTATAGCCTCAATAATTTGTTGACTTGACAGTTGGTTATGAATTTCTACACGTCTCTTCCATCGTGGCGGTATTGTAAGAGTTGGAACAAGACTTACATGACATGGGGTGCATTGTGAGCATCAAATTCTGGGAATGTTAGTTAATATGATCAGAGAATGTTATAATGGTCCTGTGAATGAGGTGGTGCATGGTGAGAATTCAGCAAAGGCATGTAGTCATGTTCTGGTACCTCGTGTAGTGATTGATACGGTGTTCATATATTGGAAGCGCGCCTCGTAGAGAATTTAGGAAGTTGGAATTAGGCTCTAAGTTTATTTTCTTGAATAAAAAGGGAAAATCTTCAGAATTGATCAACCTATGTGCTCAACTGGGTTGTAGTAGCACGGGTAGGTGCACGAGGTGTTAAACAGCAATTTGGGACTACTCTACCGCAGTTCTTAGCATGTTTGAGGACGAATGTATGTTTAAGTAGGAGAGAATGTAACGACCCGACCGGTCGTTTTGAGCTCTAGCGCGTCGTTCAGCAGTTTGAGGCCATGAGCAGCTTCACTTTAGGTATTATGACTTGCAAGCATGGTTGGAATTGAATTTCGGGAAGTTCGGAGTTCATTTGGAAAGAGAATTCTCATTTCGGAAGCTTTAAATTAAAAGAATTGACTAAGATTGGATTTTGAGTAAACGACTCAGAATCGGGATTTGAAGGTTCCAGCGTGTTCCTATGATGATTTTGGACATGGGCGTATGTCCGGATCGGGTTTTGGAAGGCCCGGGAATGTTTTGGCACCTATTGTGGAAGTTAGCATTTTTGGAAGAATTTCATGAGTTTGGGTTGAAGTGCATTTTAGTGTTATCAATGTCCGTTTGGAATTCCGAGTCTAGGAATATCTCCGTATGGTGATTCTGGTGTTGGGAGCCCGATTAGAAGTGAATTCAGAGGTCTATGTGTCATTTTGGAGTCATTTGACTAAAGATAGAAATTTGAAGGTTTTTGAGGAGTTTGATCGGAAGTGGACTTTTTGATATCAGGGTCGGAATCCAATTCCGAAAATTGGAGTAGGTTTGTGATGTCAAATGTGACTTGTGGTCAAAAATTAATGTCAATCAGACGTGATTTGATAGGTTTCATCATCGAATATAGAAATTAGAATTTATTAGTTTCATTAGACTCGAATTGGGGTGTTATTCGTGTTTTTAGCATTGTTTGATGTAATTTGAGGCCTCGACTAAGTCTGTGATACTTTTAAAGACTTGTTGGTATGTTCGGATGGGGTACCGAGGGGATCGGGTCATCGGGGTGATTTTGGACCATTTCTAGGCCATTTTTTGTAACGACCCGACCGGTCATTTCGAGCCCTAGCGTGTCGTTCAGTAGTCTGAGGCCATGAGCAGCTTCATTTCAGGTATTGTGACTTGTTCGCATGGTCGGAATTTAAATTCAGGAAGATCGGAGTTAAATTTAAATGAAAATTCTCATTTGACAAGCTTGAAGTTAAAAGAATGAACTAGGATTGGAATTTTGAGTAAACAACCTCGGAATCAGGATCTGAAGGTTCCAGCAGGTTCGTATGATGATTTCGGACTTGGGAGTATGCCCAGATTAGGTTTTGGATAACCCGGGAGTATTTTGGCGCCTATTGTGGAAATTAGCATTTTAGAAGGAATTTCTTAAGTTTGGCTTGAAGTGCATTTCAGTGTTATC
>MU675424.1:48798-105131 GCA_026770625.1 Nicotiana glauca
TCTATTCATGTCCTTATTCGTAATTTGACACTTAAAAGCACTTTCTAAAAAGCTTGGCCAAACACAAATTATTTCTCAAAAGTGCTTTTCAGACTGATTAGCCAAACACAAACTGCTTCTCCCCAAAAGTACTTTTTTCAAAAGCACTTTTGAAAAAAGCACTTCTCAAAATAAGCTGATTTCTCCAGCTTGGCCAAACAGGCTATTAAAGTGTTTTAGAATATTAAAGGCCACTCAAGTAGCATGACTCAAACAAACCTCAAATATCAATCCTCTCTGCGGCACAGTGTCAAGGGCCTCTACACAGATGAAAGCAGCATCCTCCTTGCTCAGCTTTCCTTGTGATGCACAGCCCTAAAATGAAGAACGTCACTAGTTGATTTAAGAAACCACCCTCCTTGAGAATGACTTTAAGTGCATGAAAATAGCAAGCCAAATTACTCGGAAATATAGGAAACCATTCACTGAAAACATACTCAACATACTCAACATATTCTGTCCTACATTACATTCAAGGAGTTCCAATGGTCTATTCTTATTTTCTCTAGTACCAGAACTGAAGACATCTCAAGTGCGAAGTATCTCCTATAAATGGTGGTAACTGGCTACTATCGCTATTTAGGAGTCACTAGCAAAACTTTAGCTATCAGATCATCATCTGTCTATCAGGTCCAGAGATCCTTCTTCATGGGCACAGTACTTCGTGTTTGAAGGAAATTATAAACTAAAGGTAGAATCAAACAACTTCAAGTGGACAAATATTGTACTGAGTAGCAAGGGCAGGGAATTTTCTTGACATGAACAATGAAAACTGGTATTCTCTTCGATTTGTGAATAATTTTGATTTTCTTTGCGCGAAAAGAAAAGAAGAATTTAGAGTTCATTTGCTGGTGAATTTGACACCATCTACCTATTAAAGAAGCTACACATACAACGATTACCTCTTTAAAGTTAAAACCTTGATTTCCACCCGGTGCATTTACTAATAAGCCCGCTCTAATAATGGTGTAAGGGACTTCCGAAGCCATAACCAGTGATTCATCTTGTTCTGCCAGTTTCCTTGCATTGGCAGTAACAATTGCATGAACCCCACTAGAACCTCTATAAACAGATAGCTGCAATGTCATCGTACCATAAAATCAAAACATAAACCACTGCAAACTTGCCCATTACCTAGACATATATGAGAGAAGATCACCTGTGATAATAGGATCATATGTTGTAAACCTTTCCAACTCTCTATATTTGATATAAGACCTTCCTACAAATGCAGCTTTAGACATAAGAAAGCTTCTAAGCTAATATTTGTGCATACAGAAAGAAAGTAGATAAATAAGTTAAGAAGAATAAGAGGGAACAAAAATTACAAGATAAATCCAACACCAGAAGCATATGCGAGTGGACACATAGATCTGTATGCAAGATTTAAATGCTACTCATTATGTGTCTGTAAAAATTTTTTTGGTGGGGATCATACGTCATAGCAAAAAATGATAGTGGAGATGATAAGAACGAGCATACATTTGGGCATATCACAGCACGAACACCCCTTAGAGCCTTCTTTAGCAATGACCTGTCTTTTGCATCACCTGCTATTGGCTTCATAACAGCTTAGGAACATTAAGTATTTACCAAGTCTATAATACTACAAAATGCATCAAGATGCCACCAACCTCAACATAAGTACCAAAAGCTTCCATGGCAACCCGCTTATCCTTTACCAGAGCTTTGATCCGAGTTCTTTTGATTATCAAAGCCAATATAACCATCTGTCCAAGACCATGTACAAGTAAAGTTGATATCAGATGAGACTGATTAGAGATTGAGAAATATGCTGAATCATTGAGGGGGAGAATTGTTAAAGAATACTGAGCTATGAAAAAGTCATTCCAGTGGACTTAGGTGAGGTAAGATGAATTATGTCCACTGCTTGCACAGAGGGGCAGAGGTAGCATATAAGCTACGGGTTCGGCCGAACCCAGTAGCTTTTCGCTCGGACCTCCTATATGTGTAAGTAATTTACTAAGTATGTACAAATATTAAATTTTGAACCTATGTTGCTCAGACTCCCCGAAAATGTCTCTGGGTGCGCGTTAGATCCTCCAAAAGTAGTGCATTTTTAGAGGATCCAACACGGGTGCGACAGCATTTTGGAGAGCCCGCACAACATTTTTGAAACCAATAGCTTTTTGCTCGAACCTGTATATGTGTAAAAGATTTACTAAATATGTACAGATATTAAATTTCGAACTCACTAATTAAAATAGTATGTGAATTTAATGGTATTTCGAACCCATAAACTTCAACTCTCCGCCTCTGCTTGCACATTGCATATTGTAAACAAGATACTTACGCAGTTGTATTGCAAGGTATATGATACTACCATATACAAACCTGACCAATCTCATTATCTCCATCGGTAACTAAAACTGCATCCCTGACTTCATCTTCTTCTGTTGTTGGAAACAAGAAAGAAAGAACACATAGGTCATTTGATATTTTACAGCAGGAATCACATGGAAAAAACTACTACTAAATTCAGCTACCAGTAGACTCATTTTCTTCTGAAGTCGATCCATCTTTTGGAAGGAGGTCAGGTGCCCCATACCATTTCCTCAACTTCGGACCCCCTGAAATCAACGGCATACATGAAGGAGAATGTCAATGATAAAGGAAATCTTGTTTGATCAGCATACTTTTGAGATGGACTAGATTACATTATATCAAATCACATAATTTTTGTGGGAAGGATTGCATAATAAACATTTAAACTCCCTGGGTTTTAGACTCCTCCCCTTTTTCGCACTGAAATCATGAATGTATATGATACTAGTGATATTTACAGTCTTGTAGCAAAACCCAATACATGAAAGAATAGAGCTTCTCGCAGCTAGAGGTAGATCCAGAATTTAAACGCAGTGGTTGCATCCCTTTAATCTTTATAGAACTTTCTTTGGGTTTTTGTATATAAAGCGGATGCATGTGCACCCACTGCTTATATGCTAAGTGCACCCACTGCTGATATGCCTGACCATCATCTGCACTCGGCTTGAATTTCTACCTCTGGCTTAACATAAATTGCTACTACAACATCAATCAGCCAACACCTCCTCTAAGCCGAGGTAGATCCAAAATTTAAACTTCAGGGTTCAAACTTTAAGTTCCTACCATTGCATCCATTGCACTTCCGAAAATTATGGATTTGGAATTTTATTTGTACGTCTCCAAAATACTAGGTACGGTTGAACCCGATAAATCAAGCTTCCAGGAACAACATGACTATAGATCAAGGGAGAAAGAATCTCTTGGATTCAGCCGTAGCTCCTAGGCTCTTGCTTAACCATTGTGCCATAGTGGCCTGCCACGGCCGACATCGTGCCATAGCAACCTGCCACGGCCAACCTCGTGCCATGAACATAGGCATGCCACGCCCGACCTCGTGCCATAGTGGCCTGCCACTCTCGACTTCATGCCATTGACATAGGCATGCCACGGCGGACGTCACGCCATAGTGGCCTGCCACGGCCGACGTCGCATCATAGTGGCCTGCCACGGCCGACGTCGCGCCATAGTGGCCTGCCACGGCGGACGTCGCGCCATAGTGGCCTGCCACGGCCGACGTCGCGCCATAGTGGCCTTCCACGGCCGACGTCGCGCCATAGTGGCCTGCCTCGCCCGACGTCGCGCCATAGTGGCCTTCCATGGCCGAAGTCGTACCATAGTGACGTCGTGCCATAGTGGCCTGCCATGCCCCTCCAAGCAATATTTTTCGACATCATACAGGCTGCCCTTTCTCTACGCGCATCTGATATACACAAAGAATGCAACTTTCAGGTATCTTTGCAGCATTCAATTAACTGCAAATATAGACTGAACAACAATTTCAATAGAGAATTAAGCGGTAGTTCAGCTATACCTTATGCAATATCGATCCCCAAATCTATCCCTTCACCTTCTCCCTAACCCAAGTCAGCCCCACCCCCACAGGAAAATTTTAGAAAAAAATGTAGCTTCAGCATCAAATTTACCAAGTTTGATCAAGTACAAGCTGCTAGTTGAAAGCAAGAATCTTCAAAATAGAACCAAACGGATACTGAATATTTAACAAGCCGATTAAGCAGCTAGTTTAGAATTGAGGAGTAGTAGTTGATGATTTTATACAAGTTACTAGGTGAAAGAATAATTAATGTTCAATTAAAAAGTATGGAAGTAAAGGAAATAAAAACGAAAATGAACCTTCAATGTAATCAAGAATTTGATCCATAAAACCTATTTTTTTCTTGGAAGAAAAGCAAGTGACAGAACGCTTATAATTGCCATCTGAGAAAGAGAAAGAAGAGGGACTGTTTTTCCAAATTTTGCAGCAGTATAGACATGGAGAGAAGAATTGGGAATTGGGTTGATGCACAGAAAGAGATAAAGCTGAACTGGCCATAGAACTCCAAAGGGTTGGTTTCTGTTATCAATCAGCAACCTCTTTCCTAGAAAATTACAACTGATTTTAAGACATTTTCTGATAAAAGTTTTCTGAAAATGAGTCCTTTAAAATACTCCGTTGTGAACCTATTTTTTTTTGTTATGTTCAAAACCAATAAACCCTTTCTAAATTTGAAAATAATGTAACTTAAACTTATAATTCTACCCTTAGTGAGAAACTTTTATAACCACACAAATATCCTTGGGCCCTTTTAAACTTATTTAGTACCAAAAATTTCAGAAGTTTTTATTTTTTCGTAAACTCCGTGCCCAGTCAAACAAGTTCACATAAATTCGAACGGAGGGAGTAGTTTTTATTAAAAAATTAGCTCAACGTAATAATATAAAACAATAAAGTAGACAAGAATGTAGGAAGTAAGAGAGAAGAGATTCTTATTTCTTCCATGTATTCAAGTGTGTATAATATCACTTTTCATCCTCTATTTATAGTATTACATAGAGTTCTAGAAAAGAATACCATAAACATGACATTAAGTATTTGAGATCATATAGGAAGATCATGGGGAAATTATGGAGGTATGAGAGTTACAACCATAAGTATTGGAGTAATGGGAGTTATGGAGATAATGGAGAAGAGTAGTGAGTGTTACACATTTAGGAATTATGGACATCCACCATAATCTAATGTTTCATAACACTTTCCCTTAGATGCCTATAGATAATGTGCCTCGTTAAAACCATACAAGGAAAAAAATCTGTGGGAAAAAATCCTTGTGAAGGAAAAAGAGTACACATATCATGTAATACACATTATTTACTGCTTCATTAAAAAACCTTTCTAGGAAAACCCAATGGGATAAAACTTTAACTAAGGAAAAAGAGTGTAGCGCGTGATATACTCCCTTTGACAAAAATATCACGTGATATCTCAGAGATGATGAGTTCCAATCTTGTATAATAACTTCTCAATTGTTGAGGTCGGCAATGCCTTGTGAAGAAGTTTGTCAAATTATCACTTGAATAAATTTGTTGAACATCAATCATGTCTGAAATAGAATTTTGGTGAAATATGCTCTATTTTGTCTCAGTCTATAGCCCTTCTTTCAATTGAGTTATGCAACTAGTATGGTCTTCCATGCAATTGAAATCTTGTTGAATATCATAATTTTGCAGTACCCTCACGTGCAAATAGATTGTTTGAAGAACGAACTTTAAAAAAATGCTTGTATTTGTAAAACCAACAAAATCTTGACAGTATTTGTTAGAATAAACAAATCGATATCAATGATTTCTTTTGCAATATAACACTAATGGTATTTCAATATCTCCATATAAGAGTAAAATTATATCTTAAGCATAATGTTATACTCGTGGTTTTAGCAAGATACATGCACCAATTGCTCTACACAAAAATAAATCATGTACGCCATGATTGCTCTAATCCACATAAGCATTTGCTGAAGCTTTATTCAATAAATTTCTTGGGAACTTTAATATGATTCAGAACAGTTTAAATCCTTCAATAATTTTTATATACGCATATAAAAAAATTTCAATTATTTCCAGACTAAAATCTGAAAGCATTCGCATCCACCACAAGAGAACATGTTTCCATATAATCAAATGCCAGGACATTTATGAAAAATTTTGTGTCACCCTAGTGCTTTATACTTTCAGGTACTAGGACTATCAGTCCAAACTTTAGGCTTTTCAAGTGAAGTCAATCTTGATTGCGCATTTTTTATTAACCAATCATTCATCTGTCCATATTCTATGGCGGATTTGAGCTTAAGATCCTCGTCAATATTAATAAAAATTGAGCGTTACATTATATTAACAACATCTTCAACGATTATTTTGCATCGGTTCCATCATCACTCAATAAAGACATAACTTATCGAGATCTTATTATTTTCAGGTACCTGAGTCTCTCCCATGAGGTCTTATAAAGTGTTATGTCATGCTCTTATAAAGCACTTGCCTCCTTATTATGACCATCTTGAACATTTGTTCATCTCCTTTTTCAAGGAATTTTATCTTTGGAACCAATTAGTCTATTACGCTTCATGCCTGTCATAAACTCTGTCCATCATGGCCTTTATTTTATTTGGAGCATTAACAACTGAAATATGACATTTAGCTTTGGGTCAGCAAATGTGCCTGGCAATATTTTGGAAATGAATTATCACTTGAACTTCAAGTTCACATTTTCTTAAACGAAGATTTAGATGTATTCATAAAAATTCATTCCACGTATCACTTTTTCAGCTGCCCATTTTCTCCCTCTAATGTTTGTAACGACCTGACTGGTCGTTTTGAGCAATAGCGTCTGGTTCAGTAGTTTGATGTCACGACTAGCTTCACACAGTGTATGATGACTTGCGTGCACCATTGGTTCAGGTTTTTGAGAAGTTCGGGAAGGATTTTTAGAAGTGACTTTCATTTGAGAAGCTTGAAGTTGAAAGAATTGACCAAGATTTGACTTTTGGGTATTTGACTTTGGATTGGAGTTTCGATGATTGAGATGGGCTCGGGTTGTGATTTTGGACTTAGGCGTACGCCCGGATTTGGATTTGGAGGTCCGCGGGTTGAATTGAGGCAATTTGGCGAAAGTTGGAAAAGGTAAAGTTTGGAAGATGGAGGAGTTTGATCAATAGTTGAATTTTGTGATATCGGGGTCGGAATGTATTTCGAGAGTTGAAATAGCTCAGTTTGTATCATTTGGGACTTGCCTGCAAAACTTGACGTCATTCCAGGTTGGTTTGATTGGTTTCGGCACGAGTTTTAGAAGTTAGAAGATTGGAAAGTTTCTAAGTTTGATTCTAGGTGAGATTCGATGTTTCGGCGTTGTTTGGTGTGATTTGAGACCTTGAGCGAGTCCGTGTTAGGTAATAGAACTTGTTGGTATGTCTAGATGGGGTCCCGGGGGACTCGGGTGTGTTTCGAATAGGCTACGGGTCATTTCCTTCTATTTTCGAACTGTTGTTTTCTACTATTTAGTTTCCTTCATCGCGCTCGCATCCTCGTCTTCACGTTCATGTAGTGTTAATTTAGAGGGTGGAATATTTCTTCTTCGCATTCGCGAAGTTTTGCCCTTTCCCTTCTTCACTTTCGCAGTTGTCTCATCGCGTTCGCGTAGTTGAAAATGGGAGCTGGACGCTGGTGACTACTTCCTCTTCGCGTTCGCGTATTATTTCCCGCGCTCGCGTATCCTAGTCATTGGACCATCAGATTTTCCTCTACGCGTTCGCGAGCGGTCTGTCTCGTTCACGAAGCACATCCTGGCAGCCTTCATCTTTCCTTCTTTGCAAACGCGAGTCTTCTTCCGCGTTCGCGATGCTTTAGCATCTGGGCAGAGTAAATAGTACTCTATTCCGAGAGTTTTCCATTTTCACCATTTTTAGAGTTTTAGAGCTCGGTTTTGGGAGATTTTTTGTGGGTTTTTCAAGCAAAACGATTGGGTAAGTGTTCTTACCTAGAATTTATTGTATTCCATGATTTTATCTTTATTTTTATCATTTAATTTGTATTTTGAGTTGAGAAAAATGGTGGTTTTTGAAGAAAGTTTCCAGAATTAAAAATCATGATTTGAGGGACGAAATGGTATCGGAATTTGATAATTTTTGTATGGTCGAACTCATATTGGAATGGATGTTCAGATTTTGTGAAATTTGTCGGGTTCCGAGGTGCGGGCCTGGGGGTAGACTTTTGGACCTATCTTTAGATTTTGATAAAGATTAAGACTTTATGATCCGGAATAGTTTCTTATGTGTTTTATTTATGCTTTGAAGTTATTTTGGTTAGATTTGAGCCATCCGGAGGTCATTTCACCTGAGAAGTTCATATTAGAGTACCAGTCTGTCTTCTTTGAGGTAAGTATCTTGCCTACTCTTGTGTGGAGGATTTTTCCTTAGGATTTGAGTCTTCTATGCTAATTGTAGTCCGTGTACGCGAGGTGATGAGTGTGTGCTCGTACTTATTTGTGGAAATTGGTCTTTTATAATTCTTAGGTCTTTCTATTCACTAAGTAGGAAGTTGTTCTAATATGATTGAGTTTCCTATTTGCTAGTTTCACCTCTACATGCTCTATACCATATTGTTAGTATTCTTACTTATTATTTGGCCCTTATTTGCCTTTGAAGTGATTGCCTTCTTTGTTGTTTTGTTACTTCTTAATTATGAGTTCTTCTATGACTTTGTGCATATATGCTACATATCCAAATTATTGTGGTTGCCTGCGTAGTTATCACGTGCCTTATATGTCCTATTATTTTGTAAAAGTTATTGTATTTCTTTGATTTTTACGTGGTTCTCTTGTTGCTGTGAACTCATACTCTTGGTTTTGGAAATTCTTGTAAATTGAGTTATTGAATTGCTGTTGTTAAATTAAATTAGTGTACCGGGGATCAGGTTGCACGCCGCAATAGGTGAAATAAGGGAGGATATTTATATTATGATATTGTTATTGTACATTGGGATCGAGTTGCATGCCGCAACAGGGGAAATAAGAGTGGATTGTTATATGGAAATAGGGGTGAATTATGATATTAATATTATATAATGGGATCGGGTTGCGCCGCAACATGTTATGTTTATTATAAAGATATTGATGTTTATTGTACGGTGGAATCGAGTTGCACGCCACAACAGGTGGAATAAGGGTGAATTGATATGGTGGAATCAGGGTGAATTATGATATTAATATTATATATAGTGGGATCGGGTTGCACGCTGCATCATATTTGTGTATTTGTACCCCCTGTTTTATTGTATTGGCTTTGGTTCCTTCAACGCAATTCTGAGAAATTGGTATTTTCCGGATTTTCACTATCTTTTTTGAGAATTTAGTTCTTATCATTGACATTACTTCCTTGCCGTCATTTACTAAAATCTTTTCCTAGTACTGTTATTCCTGTAAATTAATTTTAAGGTGAATTTACTACGTTAAAATAAAAGAATTAATATCATGCTACCCTGTATGAATTTTAAATTAGAACTCGCTGTATATTTCAGTATTTACAATTTCTAATAATCGTTTATATTTTATTTCAAATAATTTTCCCAACTGAAATCTCCTTAACTTGTTTGAAGTTGTCATTCAATTTAAAAAGGAATTGCTATTAAGTTTTTAATTTAATGAATCATATATTGAAGGCAATAGCTTATTCGATGTTGTATTTATTTGAAAATGTTATTTTCTTCACTCAAATGATTTCTAAAAATAAATTCATTTTTCTCGTTGGTTTTCTATTTGGTCTAGAAACGGTATATTTTACTTTATGATACATAAATAGAAATTCTTGAATAACTTAATTAGCATCTTATACAGATATTGTGTATTGGGTAGCACGTGGGTTTTATCGTTCAAAGTGAGATGGAAATATGTAGGCATAAGGTGCTACATGTGTTAAAGATTTGGTAGTTGTGATTATGATATGAGGTTACGAGGGTTGAGAGAGTTGGAATTTGTGCATTAGAAACGATGTGATTGGTCGAGTTAACACCGTTTTTCTTACTTGAGCACATTTTTACTTGTTTGTATCCCAATTATATTGGTGTGTAATTACTTGGTTATTTTTCGTTATCATCAGTGTTTTCTCCTTATTGTTTCTACCATTTATAATTTATTTTTATCCTGCTATTGGCATTACTTTGTTATCTTTATCTTGTTAGCTTTATATCATATTCTATTCAGTTAGTTATACCGGTAGGTATCTTGACTGTTCCTCGTCACTACTCCATCGAGGTTAGTCTTGATGCTTACTGGGCACCGTTGTGGTGTGTTCATTCTACACTTCTGTATAGATCTAAGTAATTGATTGTTAGTAGCAGTGCAGATCGTTTTTGTGGAGACTCAAGGTAAACCTGTTGATATGTTCGCAGGCCTCAGAGTCACCTTCTATTGTATTTATTCCCATTTTTTCCTTTTTCTCTAGAACATTGATGTATTCATTATGTATAACTACTCCTAGAAAGGCTTATGACTTGTACCACCGATTTTGGGATTGTAAATTTTGAAGAGATTTCTATCTCGAAATTGTTCGAATTTAGTAAATATTATCATTATTTATGTTAATGTTAGGTTATATAGTAGACGATAATTATGCAATTTATACACTATTAACACTCTAATTTGGCTGCACTTTATCAATGTTTGAATGTTAAAAGATAACAAAATGCTCTAATTAAAAGTTTTTCGTTTTGCAGGAGCCACTCCGAGCTAAGAGGAAGCTAAAGAGTGTTTTGAAGTCAATATGGAGCGTGGAAGGCCAATCGGAGGATAGTACGGTCGAAAAGGAGAAAGAAAAGCAAGTGTCAGCTCCGCGGTCAGATCCGCGGCCGTGGACAGAACATGCGCCAAATCTGCGGTCAGATCCGCGGCAGCGGAAGGGCTGACGGAAGCCAAGAAACCAGGGTCAATTATGTAATTTCTAGGGCGACTAACCTAAACCTATATGAAGCCTAATTCGTCCAAAAAAGAGGGATAACTATTTTTAGAGAGAATTTGAAGGCAAGAACACGGAAGAAAGACAGAGAATTTCCTTAGAGTTTTTATCTCCTTCTTTTTAATTCTACTGTTATGACTTTATATAGTGAATTTTTATCTACTAGCATGAGTAGCTAAACCCGTCACCTAGGGTTGATGGAACCAATTGTTGGATAAAGTCTTGACTCTGTTTTGATATAATTGAGCCATTTTTACTCTATGATTGTTCAATTACGTGTTGTCTTGTGATTAATTGAAAGGGCCCTTGATTAATCGTGTCTAGTTATCTTATGTTGATTAGGAAAGAACACTTGGTTAGATTATTATTGAACAACACCACTTTCGGGTAAGTTAAGAGATTAATTACTTGAATTTAAAAGCAGGGTTAAAGATAACAAATCTTTGGTGGGATAATTCTGAGTTGCATAAATTGTTAACTAGAGTAGTTCGAGAGAATGCTTCTAGTAAATTATCGTAATTGATCGAGAGATAATTGCGGTAACACAAAACTCATATTTCTTATACAGTGTTACGGCGAGATTGTAGCTCACATGTTAGGAATTAATCTGACAATTGGGAAAATCAATAACCCTAGACCATTATACCATTGAATTCAACTATATTCTTGGTTATTGCTAGTTTTATTGTCATTTTCCTTAGTTAACTAAATTCTACTCATTTTCCATTAAAAATCTTGCATCCGAAAATTGTTTGAGCTTATCATTAGCAGTATTAAAAGTTGTAGTAAATAGGTGTCACGATCCAAAACCCGGTTGTGATGGCGTCCAACACACTGCTAGGCAAGCCCGACCATTCAATAACATTATCTCAATTTCTTACTCAGATTATAGATAAATAGCACAGGGATATTTACTAAGTCGTTACTTTCAAGTTTATAAATAATAATAAAATCTGCAGAAGTTCAATTAGAATACCACAACATAGCCTAATAGAATCCGATGTCACGAACATGAGCCTCTAATACAGAATATCCACCTATTACAAGTCTGTCTAGGAAAAATGCGGAATAAAAGGATAAAGATAGATGGGAGAGATCAAGGCTGCGAATGCCATACAGCTACCTCGATACTCCCGGATACTGCTGCTCAACTAAACAAATCCTTACTCAGCCTATGGTATACCTGGATCTGCACACAAGGTGCAGGGAGTAATGTGAGTACTCCGACCTAGTGAGTAATAAACATAAATAAAGGTTGAGAATAAGAAATCATGGAAAATACAAGGTAAACTATAACTGGAAGTGTAGAACATCAAATAGTGAAGCAACAAGTCAATGAAATCGGAGTACAGATACTAAGGCAGGTATAATAGATAAAGAACAAATGCATGAGTGCAATGCAATGCATATGACGGTACACTCCGGTACCCACTGCGGCGTGCAGCTCTAGCCATCCATTTATTTATCATCGACGGCACTCACTAGGGGAGTGTGCAGACTCCGGAGGGGATCCTACAGCCCAAGCGTAATATCAAGCCATCTCGTGGCATCAAATCTAGGCCCTCGGCCTCATATCAATATCAGTATAATCAACCAGGCTCTAGGCCTCAATCAATGTACTCAACCAGGCTCTCGGCCTCAATATCAATGTAATACTGCTGCGGTGCGCAGCCCGATCCATGCTCAATCCATAAATCATCATAAGCCCCTTGAGCATTTATAAAACAGTGGTTTTCAGCCCAAAAATACCATTTAGAAATATCATTTAAGTTTTCAAATCTTAGAAAGATGGCTGAGTTTGCAAAATAGTATTTAAAACCTTGGACTGAGATCAAATGATATGCAAAGTATACGAAAGCAGTGATATCAATCCCTGAAGGATTCAAATAATTGGCAAGAAGTCCAAATGTAACAATTAAATCCAAGTAAGGATGATTCTCAATTTAGTTCAAGTAGAAAACACGGTAAAAACATCTCTCGGGACGGACCAAGTCACAATCCCCAACGGTGCTCTACCCCACGCCCGTTATCCGGCGTGCAAGTCACCTCAATATAGCGTTACGATGTGAAATTCCGGGGTTTCAAACCCTCAGGACATCATTTACATCAATTACTCACCTCAAGACGGTCAAAGTCTCGCTCGCTATGCCTTGCCTCTCAAATTAGCCTCCTCGTGCGACGAATCTTCCCAAAATTACAACGAATATGTTGCATTATGCTAAAAAGACAATACCCAATCGAAAGCAATCGAAAAATATCAAAATTCATGAATTTGACAAAACCGGAGCCCCGGTCCCACGTCTCGAAACTCAGAAAATTACCACCACCGGATTCCTTGTCTCGTCACGAGTCTATACATACCAAGAATTCCCAAATCCAAGTTCAAATGACCCATCAAATCCTAATTGTCTGGTTTCAAAATTCAAGCCATAGTTCTTGATTTCTAGGCTTATATTTCATGAATCTCTAGGTGGAATTCACAATGAAAACGAGTTCTTAGTCTAAGAAACTTACCTCAAGTCGTTCCCCCTTGAATCCCTCTTTAATCTCCACCAAGAAGCTCTCAAAATGATCAACCATGGAGGAAAAATGACCCAAAATCGCGGATGAAGTGTTTTATAAACTCACTGACCAGAATTTTTTTCGGAAGTACTGTTCACGCGTGCGATTATTGTTCACACGTGCGATTACTGTTCACGTGCGCGGTTACTATTCATGCACGCGGTTACTATTCACGCTGCTAAAAATAATATAGCAGGTGCCAAAGAAATTGTAGCACTTTTCTTTTCACTAAAATGGCTCTAACTCCATCATACGAACTCGAAATTCGATGATTCTTGTTCCTATGAGTCAAAAATAATAGTACAAACATAGACCTTCAATCGGAACTCAATTCAGAGCTATTTTGCTCAGTTCAATACCCATTTTTCTCATTAAACAATTAACTCATGTTTCGTGTCAAAACCCAATCGCGACTTGATGAAATTAGACCAAACTTTCCAGATCACTCCTATAATTCATTATTTAATTTCTAGAAATCTCGAAATAAAATTTCGATCTCTAGAATTAAAAATGGATCTTTGGATCATTACATGCTTATGCTCAAACGGCAAAAATCTTCCAAAAACTCTTCCAAAACTTATCCGAGCCTCATGTGACCCCAACCAAACATGCCAATATAATTCATAACATTATTCAAACCTATTCCAATCATCAAAATACCTCAAACAACATCGAATTACCCAAAACTCATCGAATTCAAGCCTAATTTTCTAAAAACTTCCGAAATACACTTTTGATCAAAAACCCGACCAAACCACGTCCGAATGACCTGAAATTTTGCACACATATCCCAAATCACCTAACGAAGCTACAACAACTCTCGGAATTCCATTCCGACTCTCGGATCAAAATCTCATCTATCAACCGGAATTCGCCAAAATACTAACTTCGCCAATTCAAGCCTAATTCTACACCGGATCTCCAAAATTACTTCCGATCGCACTCCTAAGTCACAAATCATCCCCCGAAGCTAACCGAATCATCGGAATTCAAATCCAAGCCTCTAACACATAAGTCAATATCCGGTTGACTTTTCCAAAACAAACCTTCCTTAAAGAGACTAAGTGTCTCATTTTCTACTAAAACCAATCCAAATCAACTCGTTCACACCCAACACTGATAATGAAGCATAAAGAAATAGGAAATGGGGAAAACCGGGCGGTAACTCACGAGACGACAGGCCGGGTCATCACATCCTCCCCAACTTAAACAAACGCTCGTCCTCGAGCGTACACAAAGTTGTCCTAGAAGCCAACCAATAGCTGAATGACCTTATCAAGCATAAACCCGGGGTTGATCCCACGTCACCCTATCTCACATGGGTCCGATAACACGTTTTAACTAAAATCACACAATCCAGTCTAGCCCATAAATCATAGAACCACATTTCACTTTTCGGAATCATACACAAGACCAGAACCTCACACCTATATTCAGAATAAGTCTGAACCAACTGTAATAGACCATGCCTGCAACCTCGGGTGCAATTATATGATATACCAATAACTCAAACACATGCAGTGATAATTTCCATTCACAGCAGCTGCCCACAACAACCAAATACCGATAGAAATCTCTTATTAGCCAAGGTCTCATTCCAACACTTTCATATACTGCTAACGGTAATTGAAACACGCAATAAACCATAATCATTGCTCAGATCAACCATTCATGAGGCCATTTCTCCTCTGGAATTACAATAACAAATTTTTGAACCGAACCTCGATATTTACCCAGCAAACATGCTGAAATCAAATCTGTTCGTATTCATTAATGACCCCAACGATCACTTCGAACCCAACACACCACTCTGGTGATATGACACATCAATACAGGCCTAAGCCACAACTTGCATAATACGCGTACCAATAAGAAACGGTCCGAACATACTCGAATCATGAAAATGACTAAACTGAGAGAGCTGTACCTCAAACTCACCAGTACTGCCACGACACAAGGCTGAGACCTTATCTCACATCATAGAAATAGGACACACAAATTTGACCCGCAAGGTCATGTTTCCACACAGCTTTGCTGCAACGCGCGATCCTATCCAAATACTACTCCACATGAAACACCTCTAGTCACTATGCTTGAAATCGACAACCATGCTCAATTGACGTCTGGAGCCAAATAAAATCATTACACCCACAGTGAAACAAATAACGCACACCACGCAAACCTGATAGAACATAACCGGTACGTTATTCACCGAGCAACACCCAATTGCTCATCCCGCTCGACTTCCACTACTACAACTCCTACAGGAGCCAAACGATCCGGTGCCCGACACCAAATTAATACCGAAATCAACAACCTCACCCGGCGACATGCCTAGCCACAAGAAACGCATCCGAAAAGTCCCTCAACACCGAAACTGAATCAATGGTAGAAACCTCTGCGCTGACGTCTATCACGATGGCCCAATTAAGAAGAGCAATACTTCCCAGCTGTTCGATGGGTCTTAGAAATATAAACCACTCTGCTAGAACATAATCCAATGCACTTCATCACTCAACCCGTGGCACTTCCGGCGTAGCCCCTAGTGCAATAGTTCAAAATCACCCAACACTAAGACAACCAGTCTGAATTCCAACATCACATCCAAAATATAACATACCAGCAAATAAAGATCCACTCGAGCCTCCAAATCCCGATAACCGCTAAATGGTGCCATTACACACGATCCACAACCACAACCTAGTCTGTACATGAGAACTCCCAGTCTCCAACTCCATATGGCACACAAATCATCATACCTGATCCCAGTTTCCACCATGCGAATACATGCACACCTTTAATACCCAATCATCCCACGATAAATACTCTAAAATTTCTATGTGCCATACAAGCAACTCAAATATCAGCAGTAGATCCAGCCTTAAAGTGCCGCAATACTATTAAAGTGCCATCAACTTAATCACATTAGCCTTTTTCTGAAACATATACCCTCTACAAATCACTATGATTAGAAATACAATTTCCTTAATCATCTGAAGATCATTCACCCTAATCATCTGAAGCTCATTTCTCTAATTACCTAAAGCTGCCCGTACCGCCTAAGAATATTATGAATTTCCATTCAGAACTGAACCGTAACCTTACACGCGCAAATCTTAATCCTTCACAACATATCGCATATGCCATATCATCCTAAGGTAACATGAGGACTTCACCTCCCTTCTGAACCATGAACGTCTACGTACTCAACTAGTCAAGAACTTCCATTGATCCCATCTAGAAGAAAAAATCATCACATATCCCATGCTCTACATGACATACATAGGTATTGTTCAAATTCCTACAAAACCGACACGACGGATGAGATATGTATAAATTCATAACACTGTCGAATCTATACTTCTGGCAAGAAATATCACCTCATTCTGAACCAAACAATGGTCTTAGCCCTTTAATTTACTTCATATGCTTAGATTGCACTGAGCTCGAATTCAATGATCTCGTCTCACCCAGTACGAACTGCTCGGGCAATAAGCCACCCCGAACATAATTAAAAGTCGCATATGATGCCCCAATATGCCAATAGGCTACCAATTCGAACGCGGTACAAAAAGAAAATGAACTCTGGAAGGAATTACCTAACTCACGCACTAATACGGGCCTTCCTTAGGAAACAGGAAGCAAGGTATACAAAAATAGCACATAGAAAACTATACTCAATATCACACTGTTGCGGCGTGCAACCCGATCCAGATAACATACCCATGGCGGCGTGCCCACCTGATCCACACATAGATCTCACATAAGGAGATGCACATCGAGCCAAATTTGCTCATTACAACAAAATACCGAGCATCGATCGTAAGCATGCTAAGTGTAGGGACATATAGCGTTATAAGCTACAAAACTGAAGCACAACTGAGGTGAGATATACAATCTGAATTTCAAGAGCCAAGATGCTCATATAACGTCATTCCTACATGGATTCTCAACACATAAGAAATTTCTCAAGCCGTCTCACAACTCACACGGCGCAATGCATCACTACGCGAAATATCTGACAACGAAGCATCAACCTGCCTACTCCTCCATGAGGACCGCGTTACTAAAATGCACACATCTGGCCCGATATAGAGCTATTATTTACATTAAATCCATTCACCGACTTCAAGCTGATTCTGATTACGCTGAACTAGCCTGAAAATTCTTTCAAAGGTCCATAATAACTCCCATTTTTCTCATAACACACAAGAACAACCGTCATAATCGGGGTAATCCTCCCCAGTTCACAACCCGATAGGTCAAGTGCCCTCCATGCATGAATCCCCAAATTAACGACACTATTACAAACTCCATACTTGGTTAACATGTTTAATCAATCAAGTGATCATATGCCACACTTATATAATCTTCCCGTGGGACACACTCCCACAACCTACCACAACAATATCTGGAGTGTACCTCCAAACCACCGGTCGCACTAACGCTGAAAAGAGATCAAGAATCATTAACCAGGATGCAAAACCCTTTTTATGAAACACCGATCTTAGGTGACGCTGAAGACAATACCAACTTACCGTAATATCGAAACTTCTTTCCTGCTCATCCGAGCTCATGACATCTTTGTCAAAAAAAATTTCCTTCACTCGTGCCATTCTCGGCCCAATTTCCACAACCAGAACTGATTCGCCACCGTGCCTCAAATCGGAACCAACATAGCACATAACCATACAATCAACTAACCAATAGCAAGCTCCCCAACTTGGCTCGAAGCCATATATCACAACACACTATACTCATAACGCATATACTCCATTGTTTCCTCAATACCATAGTGAGATTAAACTCGATCCTTCATAAGCTTGTGGAAACACAAATCATTTAGAATTTTTAACTCTTCTGCAAATCTCGCATTCACTCACACAACAGTTAAGGCCACTCTCTAGGCGATCCAATTTAGATTTCAACACATTTTCTTCACTTGCAATTAAGGTCTTATAATAGATGACATAAGGATAACACAACTTTAGAACACCCTGCAGGAGATGAACCACTTGCTTTGCCTCCAAATAACATTTCTGCATAACTTCCACCGCCATAAGCATTACGTAGTCACTTGATCTTCCCGAGTCTGTGCTCATACCACAATATGAAATTTACTTCACTCTCAACTAGGAGACATGAAAAGATTCTTCACACGCCCATAACTCGGGCTATAACTTGAATCACGATGGACTTCAAGCATATATTAGTTCTTCTATCATTCAGAAGACCCATCTCGTCGCTTCCAAATCATATGGATATGCCTCGCAGTACTAACATACTCATCACATAGCCACAACCGTCATTTCCACTAACAGGGACACTACCGAACATATAAGTTTAAAAACACTTGCTCACACAATCAGCACCTCGGTGCTTCAGCCATAGGCAAAGATCCAACCTCAAGTCCGCCAGACTGGCCCACCATAAACTCACAGAGATTACATCTCGCCCCTCGATCGGGGAATCACAAGCCACCAAGGCACATTTGATACTGAGCGCTCATTCGTGCGTACGAATGCGTGGAAGGAATTCAAAGAGTTATATTTCAAGCTGAATCAAGGACGCACAATAAGAATTCAAGAATGTGAAGTTTTCCTAATGGTTATGCAGCCTCTCGAGGATAAATACAGACGTCTCCGTACCGATCCGCGAGACTCTACTAAACCGGCTCATGACTCGCGAGACCAAGTAACGTAGGCTCTGATACCAACTTGTCACAACCCCAAACCCGGTCGTGATGGTGCCCAACACACTGCTAGGCAAGCCCGACCATTCAATAACATTATCCCAATTTCTTAATCAGATTATAGATAAATAACACAGGGATATTTACTAAGTCATTACTTTCAAGTTTATAAATAATAATAAAATTTGCGAAAGTTCAATTAGAATACCACAACATAGCCCAATAGAATCCGGTGTCACGAACATGAGCCTCTAATACAGAATATCCACCTATTACAAGTCCGTCTAGGAAAAATACGGAATAAAAGGATAAAGATAGATGGGAGAGATCAAGGCTGCGAACGCCATTCTGCTACCTCGATACTCCCGGATACTGCTGCTCAGCTAAACAAATCCTTACTCAGCCTGTGGTATACCTGGATCTGCACACAAGGTACAGGGAGTAATGTGAGTACTCCGACCTAGTGAGTAATAAACATAAATAAAGGCTGAGGATAAGAAATCATGGAAAATACAAGGTAAACTATAATTGGCAGTGTAGAACATCAAATAGTGAAGCAACAAGTCAATGAAATCGGAGTACAGATACTAAGGCAGTTATAACAGATAAAGAACAAATACATGAGTGCAATGCAATGCATATGATGGTACACTCCGGTACCCACTGCGGTGTGCAGCCCGAGCCATCCATTTATTTATCATCGACGGCGCTCACTGGGGGTATGTGGAGACTCCAGAGGGGCTCCTACAGCCCAATCACAATATTAAGCCATCTCGTGGCATCAAATCTAGGCCCTTGGCCTCATATCAATATCAGTATAATCAACGAGGCTCTCAGCCTCAATATCAATGTACTCAACCAGGCTCTCAGCCTCAATATCAATGTAATACTGCTGCGGCGCACAGCCCGATCCATGCTCAGTCCAGAAACCATCATAAGCCCCTTGGGCATTTATAAAACAGTGGTTTTCAGCCCAAAAATATCATTTAAAAATATCATTTAAGTTTTCAAATCTTAGGAAGATGGCTGAGTTTGCAAAATAGTATTTAAAACCTTGGACTGAGATCAAATGATATGCAAAGTATACGAAAGCAGTGATATCAATCCCTGAAGGATTCAAATAATTGGCAAGAAGCCCAAATGTAACAATTAAATCCAAGTAAGGATGATTCTCAATTTAGTTCAAGTAGAAAACACGGTAAAAACATCTCTCGGGACGGACCAAGTCACAATCCCCAACGGTGCTCTACCCCACACCCGTTATTCGGCGTGCAAGTAACCTCAATATAGTGTTACGATGTGAAATTCTGGGGTTTCAAACCCTCAGGACATTATTTACATCAATTACTCACCTCAAGACGGTCAAAGTCTAGCTCGCTATGCCCTTGCCTCTCAAATTAGCCTCCTCGTGGGACGAATATGCCCAAAATCACAACGAATATGTCGCATTATGCTAAAGAGACAATACCCAATCGAAAGCAATCGAAAATATCAAAATTCACGAATTTGAAAAAACTTGAGCCCCGGGCCCACGTCTCGAAACTCAAAAAATTACCATCACCGGATTCCTGTCGCGCCACGAGTCTATACATACCAAGAACTCCCAAATCCGAGTTCAAATGACCCATCAAATCCTAATTGTTTGGTTTCAAAATTCAAGCCCTAGTTCTTGATTTCTAGGCTTATATTTCATGAATCCCTAGGTGGAATTCACAATAAAAATGAGTTCTAAGTCTAAGAAACTTACCTCAAGTCATTCCCCTTTGAATCCCTCTTTAATCTCCACCAAGAAGCTCTCAAAATGATCAACCATGGAGGCAAAATGACCCAAAATCGCGGATGAAGTATTTTATAAACTCACTGCCCAGACTTTTTTTCGAAAGTACCGTTCACGCGTGCGGTTACTATTCACGCGTGTGGTTACTGCTCACCCGTGTGGTTACTGTTCACGCGCGCGGTTACTATTCACTCGCGCTGTTACTGTTCACGCTGCTAAAAAAATACAGCAGCTGCCAAAGAAATTGCAGCACTTTTCTTTTCACTAAAATGGCTCTAACTCCATCATACGAACTCGGAATTCGATGATTCTTGTTCCTTTGAGTCAAAAATAGTAGTACGAACATAGACCTTCAATCGGAACTTAATTCGGAGCTCTTTTGCTCAGTTCAATACCCATTTTTCTCGTTAAACAATTAACTCATATTTCGTGTCAAAAACCCAATCGCGACTTGATAAAATTAGACCAAACTTTCCAGATCACTCCTATAATTCATTTTTTAAATTCTGGAAATCTCGAAATAAAATTTCGATCTCTAGAACTAAAAATGGACCTTTGGATCATTACATGCTTATGCTCAAATGGCAAAAATCTTCCAAAAACTCTTCCAAAACTTATTCGAGCCTCATGTGACCCCGACCAAACATGCCAACATAATTCATAACATTATTCAAACCTGTTCCAATCATCAAAACACCTCAAACAACATCAAATTATCCAAAACTCATCGAATTCAAGCATAATTTTCTAAAAACTTCCGAAATACACTTTCGATCAAAAACCCGACCAAACCATGTCCGAATAACCTGAAATTTTGCACACATATCCCAAATTACCTAACGAAGCTACAGAAACTCTCGGAATTCCATTCCGACTCTCGGATCAAAATCTCACCTATCAACCGGAATTCGCCAAAATACTAACTTCGCCAATTCAAGCCTAATTCTACACCGGACCTCCAAAATTACTTTCGATCACACTCCTAAGTCACAAATTATCCCCCAAAACTAACCGAATCATCGGAATTCAAATTTGATCCCTCTAACACATAAGTCAACGTCCGGTTGACTTTTCCAAAATAAACCTTCCTTAAAGAGACTAAGTGTCTCATTTCCTACTAAAACCAATCCAAATTAACTCATTCACACCCAAAACTGATAATGAAGCATAAAGAAATAGGAAATGGGAAAAACGGGGCGGTAAGTCACAAAACGACAGGTCGGGTCGTCATAATAGGTTAGTTCCCTATGGGATTCGACTCCGGACTGAATCGGATTATATATTTATAGAGACCGCTTAGTCCTTTTTATAAGGCATAGTTGAGCGTGATCATTAGGCTTACTTAGTTCTAGAGAAGGTACCATTACGGCTCCTTCGGAGGGATTTTGGATCGTGACAATGTTGAAATCACCAAAACATTTTCCAACATTCTTTGGGAATTCATCTTTGTGCATTGTGGTGGCATAATTAAATAATATATCTCAATCATATTTTTAGATGAAAATTATTTGGTTCCTGACCCCGAACCAATTATGATAAGGAGACTTTATCATAATTTATCGGATGGATGCGTACAAGTGTTGTTATATATTAAATGATGCACCTCATACCAAATTCCTATTTGGGAGTTTCGTTCTCATAACCAATGCTTTTTCTTAGTTGGAGGCATACAGTTTCTTCTAAATCACTACTAAAAAGAATTAGGGTTTAGCGACGGACAAAATCTGTAGCTAAACAGAAAAATCCGTCGCTAATCTCATTTAGCGACGGATTAGCGATGGATTATCAAAAGATTCAGCTAGCAACGAGCATTTTAGTGACAGATTAGCGACGACATTCGTAGCTAATTCCAGTATTTTTTGTAGTGAATCAGCTTGTATTTAAACCAGCATTATCAAGATAAATTATCATAATTTTATCTTGGAACTGTGCTCTAATAATTTGAGCAAGCAACCTTGCAAAAGCCATACTGCAAGTTGATAACAAACGCACATGTGATCATAGAATAGATGCATCTATAAAATCATGTAATAGTAAATAATCCACATGGCAGGTGACTGGGCTATAGATATATATATATATATATAAAACTTTTTTTGCATCATAATTAAATCGGGATGGCCAACCGGTTGTGCCAACTTATATTTGTTTCAGTAAATATTTAATTTACTATGGCATAAGATACTACCATCATGCTTATACATGTGTAGTACAAATAGAAAAAAAATTGGGTAACCTTTTATTTTTACCCGGTATGATTATAGTAATATGAAGATATTCAATCTTCCTTTCATTTCTAGTCTCAAATGTCTAGCACTTTGGCTAATATATTTGAAACTCAAAAAGTTTCTTTTGAGACTTACTAGAATATCAATGTTAAGAACAATTTCATCCATCAGGATAGTAATAAATTAGTTCTTTCAAAGCTCTTAATTAGTTTTGTACCACAAGATCATTTGTCGCACCATCCATATGGTGAATGTCTCCTTGAAAAAATTATATCATAATAATTGTCATGGTCAAAATCATCATTAGCAAAATCATTTCTTGCTTTAAGTTTGCCTTAAATAACTTTTTATAAGGCATGACAATATATTTTTGGCGTACCACATGTACGTGACCAATGACATATTCATGTAACCACATAATAATATGCATTATCTTTCTTTCTCTCAAACCTCCCTTAGAGGTGAGTTGTGATATTTATCCAACCATAAATAAGCACATTACTATGTATAATCTTTATCACAGATATATTTCACATTCACTTTCAGGAATGAGTTTGCATTTACAATGCTTATCACAAGTCGCATTCTTTCAAAAAATAGACTATAATCATCTGAGCGTGCCTCATATTTATAGGCCATATTGATACACAATTCTTTATCTTTGAAGGATTATTTTGAGAACCCTTATTGTTCTCCTTTTTCTAATTACCATAACGATGACTATTATATTTTGGTCTTCGGCACGCCCACGTTCATTGATCAACCACTTGTCCTCGTTTAGACTTATTATGCACCGCTAGCTACACGTTCACTTCAAGAATGGAGCAAATCAAGTGGACAAGCTTCATACTTTCTCATGAAAAATATATTATTTTTCTTTAGTCATTATTATATCATCAATATGGTGCATTGCGACTCAAACCCAATGTCTTACCCATATAAAGGCACGTTAGGCCATAATGATTTGGACTCGAACTCAACTCTTATCATCATGGTGCACCAGGACACGTGTCCAAATCTTACTTTTGTAGTGCGTTGGAATTGAACCTACCGTCTTATCCTTATATGACATTTTATCATGAATTGTCTAATTCACTCCAGGAACGGAATGTAGTTTTACATAGCCATAAATTCAAATTTTTGTAAGTTCAACATAGTAAACACTATCACAAAAATAAGTGAATTAAAAATGATAAGAAATATTATCAATGATAATTTTAGTCCAGTATAAAATCATGTACTAATATACTATATGTAAACTTATCAATACATATATTATTTAGATATAGTACTATATATCATGCACTACCATTTCATTAACCATAAATTAATCTAAAGTGTAATGAGATTGTAACGACCCGACCCGCCGTTTTGAGCTCTAGCATGTTGTTCAGCAGTTTGATGCCATGAGCAGCTTTATTTAAGGTATTATGACTTGTGAGCGTGATCGGAATTGAATTCCGAGAAGTTCGGAGTTGATTTGGACAGATAACTTTCATTTCGGAAGCTTTAAGTTGAAAGAATTGGCTAAGATTGGATTTTTGAGTAAACGACCTCGAAATTGGGATTCTAAGGTTCCAGCAAGTTTGTATGATGATTTCGGACTTAGGCATATGTCCGGCTCAGGTTTTAGAAGACCCGGGAGCGTTTCCGCACCTATTGTGCAAGTTAGCATTTTTTGGAAAAATTTCATAAGTTTGGGTTGAAGTGCACCTCAGTGTTACCAATGTCCGTTTGGGATTTTTAGTTTGGGAATAGCTCCATATGGTGATTCTAGTGTTGGGAGCATGATTGGAAGAGAATTCGGAGGTCTGTGGGTCATTTTGGAGTCATTTGGCTAAAGGTAGAAATTTGAAGGTTTTTGAGAAGCTTGACCGGAAGTGGACTTTTGATATCGGGGTCGGATTCCGATTCCGAAAATTGGAGCAGGTCCGTAATGTCAAATGTGACTTGTGTGCAAAATTTGGGGTCAATCGGACGTAATTTGATAGATTTTTGCATCGAATGTAGACGTTTAAAGTTCTAAAGCTCATAAAGTCTGAATTGGGGTATGATTCATGAATTTGGCATTGTTTTATGGGATTTGAGGCCTCGAGCAGGTCCACATTATGTTTTGGGACTGGTTGACATGATTAGTTGGGGTCCCGGGGGCCTCAGGTGGATTCCGGGTGGTTAGCGGATTGAATTCGAGTTGGAAAAAATAGCTGAAGCAGCTCATATCCGGTGTAACTGCACCTGCAAGGTTTTGGCCGCAGGTGCAGAATCGCAGAAGCGGCCAAAGGGGCAAAAATGCAGTGGTGAAGGGTGAAGGCTAGGACTGCAGATGCGATCAGGTCACCGCAGAAGTGGGACCGCACATACGAAAGAAGGAGCGCATAAGCGGAGAGGGCAGCGTGACGAAGGACGGCAGAAGCGGTTGGGGAACCGCACTTGCAGAACTGCAGGAGTGGTCAAGTGACTACAAGTGCAAGAGGTCGGGCTGGGCAGTATTCTTTAAAGAATGAAATTGGTTCATTTTCTCTCATTTTTCAGTTGGGTTGGGCGATTTTGGAGCCTTTGAAGAGAGAGATTTCACCATCTATGATGACCCGACCAATCGTCTCAGTAGTTACCGCTCTATTTCCCCCATTTCTTCTTTTTTATGCTTCATTATCCGTGTTTTGTGGTATTGGGTTGGTCGGATCGAATCCGGAAAAATTTTGGTAAGGTTTGAGACACTTAGTCTCTTTTAAGGGAGTTTAAGTTGGAAAAGTCAATCGGATTTTGACTTATGTGTTAGAGGGCTCGAATGTGAATTCTGATGGTTGGTTAGCTTCGGGAGGTGATTTATGACTTAAGAGCATGATCGGAATGAGTTTTGGAGGTGTGGAGTAGTTTTAGGCTTGAATTTGCGAAGTTGATATTTTGGCGATTTCCGGTTGATAGGTGAGATTCTGATCTAGGGGTCGTAACGACATTTCAAGAGTTGTATTAGCTTCGTTATGTCATTTGGGATGTATGTGCAAAATTTCAGGTCATTCGGACGTGGTTTGGTTAGGTTTTTGATCAAAAGCGTATTTCGAAAGGTTTTAGAAGACTTAGGCTTGAATCCGATGTGTTTTGGGTGATTTGATTATTTGAGGTGTTTCAATAATTGGAACAAGTTTGAGTAAGGTTTTAGGATGTGTTGGTTCCTTTACTTGAGGTTCCGGGGGCCTCGGGTGAGTTTCGGGTGGTCAATCGGATCATTTTTGAGTTAAGGAAGTTGCAGATTTTGAGTTCCAGCAGTTGCATACATTTTTGTCTTCGTGTTTGCGATGGGTCAGGAAGGGAGGCGTCAGGTTTGGCCTTCGCGTTCACGAAGGGGAGTTACCCGTTCATGAAGGGCCGGGATTGTAAGCTTCGTGTTCGCGAGAGGCTAGGCCGCGTTCGCGTAGGGTCTTTTTGAATCACCTGGTTTGGGGTCAAGTGTCCTTCGCATTCGCGACTAAGGGATCATGTTCGCAAAGGGTTGTCGGTGTAAGTCATCGTGTTTGCGTAGGTTGTGTCGCGTTCGCGTAAGAGGAAATTTGGTCAAAGTAAGTTTGTGCTTCGCGAACGCGAGGGTTTGACTGCGTTCGCGAAGAAAGAAAGTTAGGCCTGAGCAGAATGTTTTTAACTCATTTTATCCGCGATTTTGGGGCTCATTTCCTCCATAGTTGTTCATTTTGGGAGATTTTTTAAGGATATTGAAGAGGGATTCAAGGGGAAATGTTTGGAGGTAAGATTCTTGGACTAAAAACTCGATTATTAAGTGAATTCCACCTAGAAAATCATGAAAACTAAGTCTAAAATTTAAGAACTAGGGCTTGAGAAATTGGACTTTTGATTTAGGATTTAAAGGACCATTTTGGGTCGGATTAGATCACTTTTTATATGTGTGAACTCGTGGGGAGATAAGGAATCTATTAATGTGAAAATTTCTGAATTTTAAGACGTGGGCCCGGGGGTCGGGTTTTGGTAATTTCGGGATTTGTGCCAATTATTGATTGTTTTTGCTTGGGCTTCGTTCCCTTAGCATATTTTGACGTCCTCGTTCTGATTTTGGATAGATTCGACGCGCGTGGTGGCCGATTCAAGGGGAAAAGGCATCGCGAGCTAGAGATTTAGCCGGTTCGAGGTGAATAATGATTGTAAATGATGTTCTGAGGGTTTGAAACCTCGGATTGCACATCATAGTGCTATATTGAGGTAAGGCACAGGCTTGATGATGAGCGTGGGGTCGTACACTATTGGGGATTGTGAATTGGTCTGTCCCGATTGATGGTTTTACCGCGTATTTGATTTAAAACTATTTGCTATCATCATTTATTTGGCTGAATTCCATATTTGGGCTTCGTGCCAACTCTTTGAACCTCTCGGGGCTTTTATTTGATATTTCCTCACTGTTTTGACTTACTATTTGAACTCAATCATGTTAATTTCCACTGTTTTACTACTCAACCATTTTTACTCAGATTTGAGACGTAAATTATATTTTAAATCATGTTTAGGTTGAGAAACACTATTTTACTGTTGCCAGAGGGGCTTCTGATAATTTTTGACTGAGTAAGGCCGAGGGCCTATATTGTGAGGAAATACTGATACTGATTTGAGGCCGAGGGCCTGAGATATGTACGCCACGAGGTGGCTTGATTGATATGAGGCCGAGGGCCTAGATTTGATGCCACGAGATGGATTGTTATTGCGCTTGAGCCGTAAGGGGCCCCTCCAGGAGTCTGAACACCCCAGTGAGCGCGGGTAGCCATTGTGATATGAGATTGAGCCCGAGGGGCTGGTATGGTTCTGAGATATTACCCGAGGGGAGGATTTTTTGATACTGTGCCCGAGGGGCGAACTTCTATTTGTTTAGTTTACCTTAACTATCTGTCAATTTACCGGTTTATTTGTTGAGAAAAGAATTTTACTTGATTTTCACTAGTTTTAGTGTTTTTAACTGATTTCACTACTTCTTTATAGAATGCCTTGTGCCTTACGTGTTTTCTTACTTTCAATCATTATTTATATTTGTTACTCACTGAGTTGGAGTACTCACTTTACTCCCTGCACCCTATGTGCAGATTCAGGCGCATCTGGTCCCGCTCCCGAGTGCTGATTCATTCCAGCTTCAGGCGGATCTTCAAGGAGTCTGTAGGTTGCTATTGGCGTTTGCAGCCTGAAGCTCCTCTTTATCTATTTCTTTTACGTTCTTAGTTCAGTATTTAAAACTATGTAGTTACATTTGAGGATTTGGTATTGTTAGATGCTCGTGACTTGTGACATCCCGGTTAGGGCTGTGTCGGGTTGTATTTTTGCTACTTATTATCATTAAGCCATGTTTTAGACTGCTTTTATGTTGTTTAACTATTTTTAATAATGAATTTGGTTTGTTTAGATGGCCTTATCTTCACGAGTGGTACCATCACGACCGTATTTGGGGTTTGGGTCGTGACAAGTTGGTATCAGAGCATATGTTACATAGGTCTCACAAGTCATAAGCAGGTTTAGTAGAGTCCCGTGGATCGGTACAGAGACATTTGTATTTATCCTTGAGAGGCTACAGAACCTTTAGGAAAAACATATTCTTGAAATTCTTGTCGTGCGAACTTGTTGATCTGAGTACTAAACTTCTGTTATTCTATTCTCTCACAAATGGTGAGGACACACGCTACCGGACAGGATGGACGACCACTAGTCCCACCAGCTGCGACCACCAGAGGCCAAGGACGCGGTCGTGGTCGTGGTAGAGCTACACCTGTAGATCCACCAGCTGCCCCAGTTTAGGACTAGGTTCCAGCTGTGGACCCTCCAGCAGCACCAGCTCAGGCACCAGCCATGCCCATTTGGATTCCGGGTCTTCAGGAGGCCTTGGCTCAGATCTTATCAGTTTGCACTAGTCTAGCTCAGGCGGTTTCAGCCATTACAGCCGCAGCTACTTCTCAGGCCGAGGGAGGTAGTCAGACTCCTGCCACTCGCACACCTGAGAAAGTCGTGCAGGGACTTTAGACGCCGGGGGAACACCCTGCACAGCCAGTTGCAGCTGCTCAGGACTATGTAGTTCCTACCATTCCAGAGGATGAGCAACGTAGGTTGGAGAGATTTGGTAGGCTTCAACCTTCTTTATTCAGTGGTGTAGAGGGCGAGGATGCCCATGGCTTTCTAGACAAGTATCATAGGATGCTTCGTACCGCGGGTATTCTGGAGACCAGGGGGGTCGCTTTCACTACATATCAGTTTTCAGGACCTGCTTTCACTTGGTGGTAGGATTTCGAGAGGCGTTGGCCTGTTGGTGCAGCACCTTTTACTTGGCAGCAGTTCTCCGTTCTCTTTCTGGTGAAGTATGTGCCACAGTCTCACAGAGAGGAGCTGCATAGGTAGCTTGAGTGGCTGCGTTATGGGGAGATAACTGTGTCGCAGTATGAGTTGAGGTTTTCTGAGTTGGCTCATCCTGCCATCTGGTTAGTTTCGACAGATCGAGAGAGGATCAGGAGGTTTGTTGATGGTCTTACTTATCAGCTCCGTATTCTTATGACCAGGGAGAGGGTGACTCGTGCTACATTCAAGGAGGTTGTGGATATTGCCCGAGAGATTGAGTCGGTTCTCCGTCAGGAGCGAGGAGAGGGAGGCCAAGAGGCCCCGAGGATCTGGTAGCTACAGTGGTGCTCCTTCAAGGGGCTAGTTTCAGTATGGCAGAGGCCGATAGTTTCGACGTGGTCAGTCTGATCGCTCAGGTCATCGATGGGCGTCATCGGTTCATGGTTCCCATAGTTCACACCAGGGCCATTCTTTACTTAGTGCCCTTCCAGCTCAAAGTTCATCCCGTGCTCCATCAGCTCAAGGCTCTTCTATGTTGAACGCTTTTTTTAGTCACTCCAATGCGAGGGGTTCCCTTAAGTCCCCTTCTCCAGCACCTGGGAGTTGTTATGAGTATGGCGAGATGGGTCACCTGTCGAGGCAGTGTCCTCATCGTCTTGCTAGTTCATCCCAGCAGAGGGCTCAGTCATCAGTTTCAGTGCCAGTTGCTCCACCACCACCCGCCCAGCCATCTAGGGGTGGAGGTCAGTCAGCCAGGGGTCACCCCAAAGGGGGTCAATCAGGGGGCGGTCAGGCCCGTTTCTATGTTATTCCAGGCAGACCCGATACCATTGCGTCAGATGTTGTTATTACAGGTATTGTTTCAGTCTGCCATAGAGATGCCTTTGTATTATTTGATCCCGGATCCACCTTTTCTTATGTGTCATCATACTTTGCTCGTTATTTGGGTACGCCCTGTGAGTTTCTTGGTTTACCTGTTCATGTATCTACCCAGTGGGCAATACTATTATTGTAGACCGTGTGTACCGGTTGTGTGTGGTGACTATTGGGGGTCTAGAGACCCGAGTTGATTTATTATTATTGATCATGGTGGATTTCGATGTCATTTTGGGCATGGACTAGTTATCTCCATGTCGTGCTATTCTAGACTGTTATGGTAAGACAGTCACATTGGCTATACCGGGTGTGCCATGAATCGAGTGGCGAGGGGTCACTGATTATGTTCCTAGTAGAGTGATCTCTTTCTTGAAGGCCCAACGTATGGTTAGGAAGGGTTGCCTCTCGTATCTTTTCTTTGTGAGGGATGTCGGAGCTGCGGCTCCCAGTATTGATTATGTCCTAGTTTTAAGGTATTTTCCTGATGTATTTCCTGCAGACCTGCCGGGCGTGGCACCATACATGGATATTGATTTTGTTATTGACCTGGTGCCGGGCACTCAGCCCATTTTTATTCCGCCGTATCATATGGCACCAGCGGAGTTGAAAGAGTTGAATGAGCAGCTTCAGGAACTCCTAGATAATGGGATCATTCGACCTAGTGTGTCACCTTGGGGTGCACCGGTTCTGTTTGTGAAGAGGAAGGATGGAACAATGAGAATGTACATTGATTATAGTCAATTGAACAAGGTAACAATTAAGAACAAGTATCCCTTACCTCGCATTGATGATTTATTCGACCAGCTTCAGGGAGTGAGGGTGTTCTCCAAGATTGATCTCTGTTCGGGTTATCACCAGTTGAAGATCGGGGATTCGAATATTCTTAAGATGGCTTTCGAGACCAAATATGGTCACTATGAGTTCCTGGTTATGTATTTTGAGTTGACCAATGCCTCAGCAGCATTCATGCATTTGATGAACAGCGTGTTCCGGCCTTATCTTGATTCATTTTCCATAGTCTTCATTGATGATATTCTGGTATATTCGCGTAGTCATGAGGAGCATGCAGAGCATTTGAGGGTTGTGTTGCAGAGATTGAGGGAGGAGAAGCTTTATGCAAAGTTCTCCAAGTGTGAGTTTTGGCTCAGTTCAGTGGCATTCTTGGGACACGTGGTGTCCAGTAAGAGTATCCAGGTTGATCCAAATAAGATAGAGGCGGTGTAGAGTTGGCCCAAACCGTTCTCAGCCACGGAGATTCATAGTTTTCTTGATTTGGCAGGCTATTATCGCCGGTTTGTTCAGGGATTCTCATCTATCGCATCGCCCTTGACCAAATTGACTCAAAAGGGTGCTTCATTTGTATGGTCGGATGAGTGTGAGGAGAGCTTTCAGAAGCTCAAGACAGCTTTGACCACACCTTCAATGTTGGCTTTTCCATCAGCTTCAGGTTCATATTCCGTGTATTGCGATGCTTTGAGAGTAGGGATTGGTTATGTGTTGATGCAAGAGGGTAGAGTTATTGCTTATGCTTCTCGTCAGTTGAAGCCCTATGAGAAAAACTACCCCGTTCATCATTTAAAGTTGGCTGCCATAGTTCACGCATTGAAGATTTGGAGGCATTACTTCTATGGCGTGTCTTGTGAGGTATTCACTGATCATCACAGTCTTCAGCATTTGTTCAAGAAAAAGGATCTTAATTTGAGTAAGCGGAGATGGTTGGAGTTGCTTAAGGATTATGATATCACTATATTGTATCATTCGAGAAAGGCCAATCTGGTGGCCGATGCTTTGAGCCGAAAGGCAGTGAGTATGGGGAGTTTGGCATATATTCCAGTTGGGGAGAGACCTCTTGCAATGGATGTTCAGGCCTTGGCCAATCGGTTCGTGAGGTCGGATATTTTGGAGCCCAGTCAGGTATTGGCTTCTATAGTTTCTCAGTCTTCTTTATATGATCGCTTCAGAGAGCGCCAGTATGATGATCCGCATTTGTTTGTCCTTAGGGATAGAGTTCAGCATGATGATGCTAGGGATGTGACAATTGATGATGATGGAGTGTTGAGGATGCAGGGCCAGATTTGTGTGCCCAATGTGGATGGGCTTCGGGAGTTGATTTTGGATGAGGCCCATAGCTCGCGGTATTCCATTCATCCGGTTGCCGCAAAGATGTATCAGGATCTGGGCAGCACTATTGGTGGAGAAGAATGAAGAAAGAGATTGTTGGATTTGTATCTCGGTGTCTCAATTGTCAGCAGGTGAAATATGAGCATCAGAGATCGGGTGGCTTGCTCCAGCGGATGGATATTCCAGAGTGGAAGTAGGAGAGGATCACTATGGACTTTGTTATTGGGCTTTCACGGACTTTGAAGAAGTTTGATGCTATTTGGGTGATTGTGGATCGGCTGACCAAGTCCGCGCACATCATTCCTATCTGTACCACTTATTCTTCAGAAAGGTTAGCAGAGATATATATCCGGGAGATTGTTCGGTTGCATGGTGTCCCAGTTTTCATCATTTCAGATTAGGGCACTCAGTTTACTTCCCAGTTTTGGAATTCTGTCCAACGGGAGTTAGGTACTCAGGTGGAGTTGAGCACAACTTTTCACCCTCAGATGGACGGGCAGTCCGAGTGCACTATTCATATATTGGAGGATATGCTACGCGCTTGTGTTATTGATTTTGGAGGGTCATGGGATCAGCTTTTATCGCTTTCAAAGTTTGCTTATAACAACAGCTACCAGTCGAGTATTCAGATGGCTCCATATGAGGCTTTCTACGGGAGGCAGTGTAGATATCTAGTTGGTTGGTTGAGCCCGGTGAGGCTAGGCTATTGGGGACAGATTTGGTTCAGGATGCCTTAGATAAGGCGAAGGTGATTCAGGATAGGCTTCGTACAGCGCATTCGAGGCAAAAGAGTTATGCTGACAGGAAGGTTCGAGATGTGTCCTACATGGTTGGTGAGAAGGTTCTGTTGAAGGTTTCACCCACGAAGGGTGTTATGAGGTTTGGGAAAATGAGAAGTTGAGTCCGCAGTTCATTGGGCCTTTTGAGGTACTTCAGAGGATTGGGGAGGTGGCTTATGAGCTTGCTTTGCCACCGAGCTTATCGAGTGTGCATCTGGTATTTCATGTCTCTATGCTTCAGAAGTATATTGGGAATCCGTCTCATGTTCTGGATTTCAGCACGGTTTAGTTGGAGGGTGATTTGACTTATGATGTGAAGCCAGCAGCTATTTTGGAGCGTCAAATTTGAAAGTTGAGATCAAACGATATAACTTTAGTGAAAGTGCAGTGGAGAGGTCGGCCCGTGGAGGAGGCTACTTAGGAGACCGAGCGGGAGATGTGGAGCAAATATCCTCACCTGTTTGAGGCTTCAGGTATGTTTATTGACTCGTTCGAGGACGAACGTTTGTTTAAGTTGTGGAGGATGTGACGACCCGGCCAGTCGTCTCATGAGTTACCGCTCTGTTTCCCCCATTTCTATTTCTTTATGCTTCATTATCCGTGTTTTGTGGTATCGAGTTGGTCAGATCGAATCCGGAGTGATTTTCGTAAGGTGAGACAGTATCTTTTAAGGAAGTTTAAGTTGGAAAAGTCAACTGGATGTTGACTTATGTGTTAGAGGGATCAGATGTGAGTTCCAATGGTTCGATTAGCTTCGGGAGGTGATTTATGACTTAGGAGTGTGATCAGAATGAGTTTTAGAGGTGTGGAGTAGTTTTAGGCTTGAATTGGCGAAGTTGATATTTTGGCAATTTCCAGTTGATAGGAGAGATTTTGATCTAGGGGTCGAAATGGAATTCCAAGAGTTGCAGTAGCTTCGTTATGTCATTTGGGATGTGTGTGCAAAATTTTAAGTCATTCGGACGTGGTTTGGTTGGTTTTTTAATCAAAAGCGTATTTCGGAAGGTTTTAGAAAACTTAGGCTTGAATCTGATATGTTTTGGGTGATTTGATGTTATTTGAGGTGTTTCGATGATTGGAAAACATTTGAATAAGGTTTTAGGATGTGTCGATGCCTTTATTTGAGGTTTCGGGGGCCTCAGGTGAGTTTCAGGTGGTCAATTGGATCAGATTTGAGTTAAGGAAGTTGCAGAGTTTGAGTTCCAGCAGTTGCAGACATTTTTGTCTTCGCGTTCGCGAGTGGACCCTCGCGTTCGCGAAGGGTCAGGAAGGGTGACATCAGGTTTGGCCTTTGCATTCGTGAAGGGGAGTCATGCTTTTGCGAAGGGCCGGGATTGTAAGCTTCACGTTCGCGAGAGGCTAGGCCGCATTCATGTAGGGTCTTTTTGAATCAGTTGGTTTAGGGTCAAGTGTTCTTCACGTTCACGACTAAGGGATCGCGTTAGTGTTGTATGTGTAACTCATCGCGTTCGCGTAAGTTGTGTTGCATTCACGTAAGAGGAAATTTTTTCAAAGTAAGTTTGTGCTTTGCGAACACGAGGTTTGACCGCGTTCGCGAAGAAGGAAAGTCAGGACTGGGCAGAATGTTTTTAACTCGTTTTATCCGCAATTTTGGGGCTCATTTCCTCCATAGTTGTTCATTTTGGGATATTTTTGAAGGAGATTGAATAGGGATTCAAGGAGAAACGTTTGGAGGTAAGATTATTGGAATAAAAACTCGATTATTATGTGAATTCCACCTAGAAAATCATGAAAACTAAGCCTAAAATTGAAGAACTAGGGCTTGAGAAATTGGACTTTTGATTTGGGATTTGAAGGACCATTTGGGGTCGAATTTGAACACTTTTGATATGTATGAACTCGTGGGAAGATAAGGAATCTATTGATATGAAATTTTTTGAATTTCCAGATGTGGGCCCGGGAGTCGGGTTTTGGTAATTTTGAGATTTGTGCCAATTATTTATTGTTTTCGCTTGGGCTTCGTTCCCTTAGCATATTTTGACGTCCTCGTTCTGATTTTGGATAGATTCAACGCGCGTGGAGACCGATTCGAGGGGCAAAGGTGTCGCGAGCTAGAGATTTAGCCGGTTCGAGGTGAATAATGATTGTAAATGATATTTTGAGGGTTTGAAACCCCGGATTGCACATCGTAGTGCTATATTGAGGTGAGACACACGCTCGAAAATGAGCGTGGGGTCGTGCACTGTTGGGGATTGTGACTTGGTCCGTCCCGATCGATGGTTTTACTACGTATTTGATTTAAAACTATTTGATATCATCATTTATTAGGCTGAACACCATATTTGGGCTTTGTGCCAACTATTTAAACCCTTAGGGGCTTTTATTTGATATTTCCTTATTGTTTTGATTTACTATTTGAACTCAGTCATGTTAATTTCCACTGTTTTACTACTCAATTATTTTTTACTCAGATTTGAGACTTAAATTATATTTTTAAATGATGTTTGGGCGGAGAAACACTGTTTTACTATTGCCCGAGGGGCTTGTGAGGATTTTTGACTGAGTAAGGTTGAGGGCCTATGTTATGAGGAAACACTAATACTGATTTGAGGCCGAGGGCCTGAGATATGTACGCCACGAGGTGGCTTGATTGATATGAGGTCGAGGGCCTAGATTTGATGCCACGAGATGGCTTGTTATTGCGCTTGGGCCATAAGGGTCCTCTCCAGGAGTCTGCACACCCCCAGTGAGCGCGGGTACCCATTGTGATGTGAGATTGAGTTCGAGGGGCTGGTATGGTTCTGAGATGTTGCCCGAGGGACGAATTTGTTGATACTGTGCCCGAGGGGCGAACTTATATTTGTTTACTTTACCTTAACTGTCTTTCAATTTACCGGTTTATTTGTCTAGAAAATAATTTTACTTGATTTTCATTGGTTTTACTGTTTTTAACTAATTTCACTGCTTCTTTATCGAATGCCTTGTGCCTTACGTATTTTCTTACTTTCAGTCATTATTTATATTTGTTACTCACTGAGTTGGAGTACTCACTTTACTCCCTACACCCTGTGTATAGATTCACGCGCATCTGGTCCCGCTCCCGAGTGCTGATTCATTCCAGTTTCAGGCGGATCTTTGAGGAGTCTTTGTGTAGCTATTGGCGTTTGCAGCCTGGAGCTCCTCTCTATCTATTTCTTTTACGTTCTTAGTTCAGTATTTAAAACTCTGTAGTTACATTTGAGGATTTGGTATTGTTAGATGCTCGAGACTTGTGACTACCCGGTTAGGGCTGTTTCGGGTTGTATTTCCGCTACTTATTATCACTAAGCCATGTTTTAGACTGCTTTTATGTTGTTTAATTGTTTTTAATAATGAATTGTGTTTTTAATTGTTTTTAATAATGAATTGTGTTTGTTTGGCTGGCCTTGTCTTCATGAGATACGCCATCACGACCGTGTTCGGGGTTTGGGTCGTGACACCATCAATCATGAGGTAAGTTAATCCCACCTCTTGTAAGTTAAATATATGGTTTTATTGCGGATTGAAGTATAGAAATTGGTAGAAAGTTGGGGTTTAAGGGGGAAACCTAAAAAATTAGTATTCTTGGATTTCGACCACAATTTTGGATGTAAAATTAAGACTAAATTATATATTTGAGTTCGTAAGGTTACTGGTAAACTTTATCTTCCAAAAATTTCGGAATCCGAGCACGTGGGCCTGATAGCGATTTTGTCAACTTTTCGATCGGGGGTTAGGAGTTGTTATAAATTGGATTAATATGAGTAGTTGATCGTATATTAATGAATTTGCGTTATTTATTGGCTAGTTTTGGAGTATTTTACATCGAATTGAGTCTTTGAAAAGGCGTGGAAGGCCAGTTATTGAACTTCGAAGCGAGGTCAGTCTCCTTTCTAACCTTGTAAGAGGGAATTGTCCCCATAGGTGAGTTAATTGATTATGTGCTCCTATTTTTGGGGGCTAGGTACGCACGAGGTGATGAGAGTCCGTGCGTAGCTACGATTATGTTTAAGTCTGGGTAGTCTAGGACCCAAAAATATGCTATACTTGAAATATTTGTAATCTTGTGGACCGTTTAAATTGCTTAAATTGCATCGAATGAGTAAATGAATTTCTAAAAAATATTAAACTTCACTTTCTTGACTTGTAAAAGGGATGTTCACACCTTCTTGAATAATTGCTTCCCTGATGAAGTCTTGAATGACTGTTTGAGTATGTGCTTTTATGTGTATCTGCGGCACATGTACGATTCGCGAGCAGGGCATGTTTATTTATATTTGATCGTGTTGCATGTATGATTCGCGAGCGGGGTAATAGATGCATCTATGGTGCGCACCATTCGTTCCTCTGACAGTGCACAATTTAAATATTATTGGATCGGGCCGTACGACCTCGGCATGATTTGCACATGCTAGTATTTCTTGCCTTGAAATTTATTGAAGTTGATATTGCTTCTTCCCGGCTTAAGAATATATGTATAATTGATGAAAAAAGGAATTAGAAATTGTCATGTAAAAGAAGGAATTGTTTACTTGCTTCACTCTATCGAATTACATCCATGTACATATAAACCCCGACTTGTTATATTACTGATGTATCATCATTGGACCACTAGTAAGCGTCGAAGTCGACCTCTCATATCTACTTCTTCGAGATTAGGCGGGATACTTACTGATTACACGTTGTTTTCGTACTTATACTACACTTGCTATGTATTTTTGTTTACACGTTGTTTTCGTACTTATACTACACTTGCTATGTATTTTTGTTGCACAGGTTCAGGTGTGGCTAGCGGTTTAGTGGCATAGCGGCATGGTTGGTACAGAGACTTAGGTGAGCTGCATTTATCAAGACGGCCCATAGATTCTCCTTCAGAGTATTGTGCTGTATTTTTCATTTCTGTCCGCCTTGTATTCCGGACAGTTACTGTATTTTATTTTATTCTCTAGCAACTGCTCATGCACTTGTGACACCGGGTTCTGAGATGTCTATGAGAGTATCCAGTATTTGAAATTGTTTAAGATATTTTTTGTTTATTTAGTGGAACTTATTTTTTATTGTTTAAATGTATAAAAGAAGTAAATTCAGAGTTATGTAAAACAAGATGTTGCTAATTAATTGGTGTTGGCTTGCCTGACAATAATGCCAGGCGCCATCAAAACCCTTAGTGGATTTTGGATCGTGACAAAGATATATTCTATTCCAGAAAACAAGCAAGCTTAATCATTGTTACTAGCATATTCTGTATTTACACAAAAGATATCCCAATAGACTAGCTAGATGTAAACCTTTTCAAATATAATTTTCATATTATTGGTTCATACATTTGAAAAACAATAAAGACTATTATAATCAAGACATAGTGTTTCTTACAAATAAAAAGCCATGCGAACCAAATGACACATGTATATGACTAGTAATTTTGACTAAAAATTAGGCACTAGTTTACATATGTTACTAATTTTTTATTCACGTGTTACATAAAGAATGTCACGACCCAAATCTCGCTCCGGTCGTGATGGCGCCTCTCGTGAAGACAAGGCCAGCCAACCAACCCTATTTGCCTCTTTCAAAAATAGATAAACATGAATAAACAATATTTAAAGATTATTCAATAATATAACTTAGCGGAAGTACAACCAAACACAGCCCAAACCGGGGTGTTACATGTCACGAGCATCTAGAGGTATCTAAATACAACTACAAGGCCAGTAATATGAGGAATAAAATTTAGAATCAAAGAAAGAAATCCGATGCCGCGAACGCTGGCGGTCACCTTGCTCAGCTACGATGGCAAAAATCTTCAACCTGCTCAAAACTCGCTACCGGGTGAACAAATACCTGCATCTGCACGCGAGGTGCATGGAGTAAAGTGACTACTCCAACTCAATGAGTAATAAAATTAAATAATAACTGAGCAGCAAGAAATCACGTAAAGCAACCAACATGTTGTATAGAAGTCGGGTACAATTTTCTGAGAAAAGCAGTGAAACCTGTGAAATCTTTAGAAATACCTTGGCTGAGTTCAAATCTCCTTTGAAAATGATCTCTTCAATAATTACGAAAATGATTTTAAAACAGTTAGAGCTAATAAGCGCGGAAAAATCCGTCCCTCGGGCACAAGTACCACAGTATAACAGGTAAAAAGACAAGTAAATATGCAAGATGAGCACATCAAAGTTCGCCCCTCGGGTAATATCTCAAAACAGTACCGGCCCCTCGGGCATGATTTATGTTCTTGGTCAGCCATTGTTACCTGACCAAAACGCATATAACAGTGCCATTGTTACCACTGTCCAAAAATTTATCCGCTCTAGATGGGTACCCGCACTCACTGGGGGTGTACAGACTCCGGAAGGGGCCCGTTACGGCCCAAGCGCAATATCAAGCCACCTCATGGCATATAAACAAGGCCTGAAAGCCTCCTCACATATCACTCGAGGCCTGAAAGCCTCCTCACAAATCACTCGAGGCCTGAAAGCCTCCTCACTTCACGCTCAAGGCTTGAAAGCCTCACTCAGTCCAGAAAATATCATAAGCCCTCGGGCATCAATAAAATAATAGTTCTCAGCCCAGACAACAGTGAAATATCAGTAAAGTCTCAAAATTTAATTAAAACGGCTGAGTTTGCAAAAACATTATAATCAACAGGACTGAGTTCAAGTAGTATATCGAATAGTGAGGAAAGAGTGATAAAAATCCCCGAAGGGTTCAAATAGTTGGCACGAAGCCCAAATATGGCAATTCGCCCAAATCATGATAATAACAAATATGTTCCAGTCAAAATATGCGGTAAAAATCATCAATCGGGACGGACCAAGTCACAATCCCCAACGGTTCTCTACCCCACGCTTGCTATCCGGCGTGTAAGTCACCTCAATATAGCACTATGGTGTGCAAATCCGGGGTTTCAAACCCTCAAGATATCATTTACAATCATTACTCACCTCGAACCGGTGAAATCTCTAGCTCGCGATGCCTTTGCCCCTCAAATCGGCCTCCACGCGCGTTGAATCTATCCAACACCAGAGCGAATACATCACAATATGCCAATACGACAATACCCAATCGAAAACAATCGAAAAATAGCAAAAAAATCTCGAAATTAGCAAAACCCGAGCCCCGGGCCCACTTCTCAGAAATCGGAAAATTTAACATCAATGGATTCCTCATCTTCTCACGAGTTCATACATACTAAGAACTCTCAAATCCGAGCTCAAATGACCCATCAAATCCCAATTTGAAATATCAAAAACTCAAGCCTTAGTTCATCAATTTTAGGCTTAATTTCCATGAATTTCTAGGTTAATTTCACATAATAATCATGTTTTTAACTCATAAAATTTACCTCCAGTCAATCCCAGTCGAAACCTCTTCAATTGCTCCCAAAAAGCTCTCAAGATGTTTTACAATGGAGGAAAATACCCTTAGCTCGCGGATGAAATGTTATTTTAAAACCCTTCTGCCCAGGCCTATTCCCGCTTCTGCGACTCAGATACCGCATTTGCGGTAACCGCTTATGCTGAATCTCCTCCGCTTCTGCGGATTCTTCAAAACTGCACCGGACCGCTTCTGCGGTCAAGTTTCGCTTCTGCGGACACCAAATCTGCGGAATTTATCCGCATCTGCGAAACTCCTCCATATGGCTAAGAGCCACACCTGTGACCCCTTCTTCGCTTCTGCGGAACCGCATCTGCAGCTCCTTTTCCGCAGATGCAGAAATACTAGATACTAGCAAAACCAGAAATTCCACAACTCCAAAATTCATCCCGATGGCCATCCAAAATCACCCCGAGGCCCCCGGGACCTCAACCAAAAACACCGATATGATCCAATACCTTATTCTAACTTGCTCGAACAATCAAAACACCACAGTTAACACAAAAATCATCAAGTTACATCAAATTCAAGCCTAAGTTCATCCAAATCTTCCGAAACTCGCACTCGATCAAAAATCCAACCAAAACACCTCCGAATCAACTGAAATTTTGCACACACATCCCAAATCACCTAACGAAGCTACTTCAACTCTCGGAATTCCATTCCGACCCTCGGATCAAATTCTCACCTATCAACCAAAAATCGCCAAAATGCTAACTTCGCCAATTCAATCCTAATTCTACACCGGACCTCAAAAATAAATACGATCATACTCATAAGTCACAAATCATCCCCCAAAGCTAACCGAATCATCAAAAATCACATCCGAGCCTTCTAGCTTATAAGTCAACATCCGGTTGACTTTTCCAAACCAAACCTTCCGTAAAGAGACTAAGTGTCTCATTTTCTACCAAAACCAATCCAAATCAACTCTAACACACCAATTACTGATAATGAAACATGAAGAAGCATAAAATGGGGGAAACAGAGCGGTAACTCATGAGACAACGGGTCGGGTCGTCACATCCTCCCCAACTTAAACAAACGCTCGTCCTCAAGCGTACCCAGAGTTGCTCTAGAAGCCAACCAATAGCTGAATAACTTTACCATGCATATACCCGGGGGTGATCCCACGTCACCCTATCTCATATAGGTCCGATAACACATTTTAACCAAAATTACACAATCCAGTCTAGCCCATAAATCATAGAACTACCTTTTCACTTCTGAAACCGTCAATACGATCAAAACCTCACACCTCTACTTCGAATAGTCCCAAACCAGCTGTAATAACCCATACCTGCAACCTCAGGTGAAACCATATGATATACTACATCATCCAAGCACTCGAAACGATAACTTCTATTCACAGCAGCTGCCCACAACAACCAAATACCGATAGAAAATCCCTTATTAGCTAAAGTTTTATTCCAACACTTTCATATACTGCCAACGATAAATGAGACACGCAGCAAACCATAACCATTTCTCAGATCAACCACTCATGAATCCACTTCCCTTTTGACCAATACTACAACAAATTTCCGAGCCAAACCTCGATATTATCCTTCTAACAAGCTGAAATCAAATATGTTCGTATTCATTAATGAGCTCAACGATCACCTCGAATCCAACACATCACTCTGGTGATATGACACCTCAATACAGGCCTAAGCCACAACTTGCATAATACACGCACCAATAAGAAACGATCTGAATATACTCAAATCATGAAGAAAAAATGACTCAAACGAAAGAGCTATACCTCAAGCTCGTCAATACCATCACCACACAAGGCTGAGACCCCGTCTCACATCATAGAAATAGAATACCTGAATCTACCCCGAAAGGTCATATCTCCCCGTGGTCTCGCCACAATGTGCGATCATATCCAAACACTGTTACACATGAAACACCTCAAGTCACTATGCTCAAAATCGACAGCCACACACAATTTGATGTCTGAAACCCCAGCAATTCATTACACCCACGGTGAAACAGATAACATACGACACGTAACCCGATAGGTCATAACCAACACTCCATTTACTGAGCAACACCCAATTACTCTTCCCGCTTGACTTTCACTATGAATCTCTAATAGAACCGTACCACATGTGACCATAATCAACAAATCATAATGTCTCACAACATAGAATAGCAACTCAAGCTGAATACGTAGCCACGTCAGCCTGCCAACAAACTCATTACCAAGGAGCCTGAAGCTGCTCCTTCCACTACTACAACTCCTGCCGGAGCCATACGATACAGTTCTCGGCACCAAATCAATATCGAAATCCACAATCTCGCCCGGCCACAAGAAACGCATCCGAAAAAAAATCCCTCAACACCGGAACTGAACCAATGGTAGAAACCTCTACACTGACATCCATCACGAAGGCCCAATTAAGAAAAGCAGTCCTCCCTAGCCATCCGCTGGTCTTTGGAATACAAACTATTCTTCTAGAACACAATCCGATGCACCTCGCCACTCAACCCGTGGAATTTTTCGGCATAGCCCATAGCACAATAGTCTAGAATAACCCAACACCGAGACAGCCAGTCTACACCCCAGCATCATATCCAAAACCTAACATACCAAGCAAAGAAAGATCCACTTGGGCCTCCAAATCCCAATAGCCGCTAAACGGTGCCGATACACACGATCCACAACCACTACATAGTATGTACATGGGAACTTCTAGTTTCCACTCCATATAGCACACGAATCACTATACCTGATCCCAATTTCCGCTGTATGAATACATTTCACACCTCAAGTACGCAATCATTCCACGAAAAGATATTCTAAAATTCCCCTATGCCATCACACAGACTCAGATATCAGCAGTCGATCTAACAAGAAAGCGCCGCAATACTACCGAAGTATCGTCAGTTTAATCACACTACCTTTTTCTGAGACGAATACCCTCGTCAAATCACTTCCAATTAGCAGTATCATTTCCTTCGTTATCTGAGGCTGCCCTTTACTTAAGAGTTTTATGAACTTACTTTCAGAACTGAATTGAAACCTCGCACACGCCAGTCTTGGTCCCCTACAACATATCACATATACCATACCATCCAAGGATAACATGAAAACTTTTATTTCCCTTCTGAGCCGCAGAAATCTATGTACCCAACTAGTCAAGAACTTCCTAGTGATCCCGTATAGGAGAAAAATCATTACACACTCCATGCTCTGCATGACCATAGAAAATATACATCTCCAAACCATGATGAAACCCACCAAGAATTCTCTCCCAATTCCATTTGCGCAAGCTAAACTGTCAGGACTGAATCCTTCTAACTAACCAAGCTAAACAAGTTGTCATAACTCAAGAGCTTTGCTGCAAAATACTTGTACGAATTCATTACCTCGAACACACGCAAAGAATTAATCACATCCTTACCATACTAATTCGATCTTCTATCAAGATACTCCACCCATCTAATTTCCTTCTGTTCCATCCTTAACTTGATATTTCCTCTTGCTGTAGCACCACAATGCCTCATCCAGGCTTACCACAAGAGACCCAAGCATGAACCATACTGTCTGAAACCCATAAGCCGCTGAATACTCTCCCTCAAATATTCTCAAAAATACCACATTCCGCAGCACTTTATTCCAAAGAACTTCTTGTGAATCTAAATCTGTTGCCTTTGCTTTCTTGATACTGATGTATAGAATCCCATAATTAACATAAAAATACCACAAATCTAAACCTCTTCCGATGAAAACAAGCACACATGCAACTTTAAGATACCTGATTGTTCCCTGTAGACTCTTGAACACATTAGACCCATTTTCGAAAGTCATTCTCTCTTATTCAAACTACAAATCACCTGACCTGACAGACAGAACCACCCGTGCCTCATTGGCACTCCGATACCGCAAAATGATATCTTCATCCCAGTACAACCAAGCAACTTCCTACTCCATGCGCCGAGCATCCTTTACCAATAACACTCTAGACATTCCGTGATTCTCATACTCTATAAAGCGTAATATGACCTCTGTCAAAATTTTTTTTTTGCTTCACTCGTGCCATCCTCGGCTCAATTTCCGTGACCAGAACGGATTCGCCAGCATGCCTCAAACCGGAACCAACATAGCACATAGCCGTGCAATGAGCTAATCAATAGCAACCTCCCCAACTTGGCTTGAAGCCATATATCAGGACACACTCAATAACCCATAACACTTTTACTCTAATGATGCCACAATACCATAGTGAGATTAAACTCAAATCATTTACAAGTTTGTGAAAACACAGATCATCTAGTACTGTAATCCTCTGCAAATCTCGCATTCATCCCCACATCAGTTGAGTCCACTCTCTTAAGCGACCCAAATTTTCAAATTTCAACACATACTTTTCAATTACACATGAGATCTCCTAACGTACACCTAGGGATCATACCACTTAAGAACATTCCGCAGGAGATAACCTACCTGCTTCGCCTCAATTTAGTATTTTTGCGCACCTTCCACCGTCATACACATTACACAGTCATTTAGTCTTCCTGGGTTTGAACTCATACCACCATATGTATTGCTCTTCACTCCCCAGCTAGGAGACACAAAAATATTCTTCACGCGCCCATACTCGGGCTACACATCAAATCACAATAGGAAACGAACACTTAGCAGTTCATCTATTACCTAGGAGACTTCTTCATCACTACTAAGTCATATAGATACATATCGCAGTACTAACATACTCATCACATGGATATCAAACCGCCATTCCAGCTAATAGGGACAATATCGAACATATAAGTTCAAAACACTTGCTCACACATTCAGCACCTCGGTGCTCAAGCCATAGGCAAAGATCCGGTCTCAAGTCCTCCAGACTGGCCCTACATCAAACTCACAGAGATCATATCTCGCCCCTTGATCGGGGAATCACAAGCCATCAAGGCACATCTGATACTGAGCGCTCATGCACGCTTACGAACGCGTGGAAGGGATTTCAAGAGTTTCTTTTCAAGCTGAATCAAGGATGCACGATAAGAATTCAAGAATGTGAAGTTTTCCTAAAGGTTCTACAGCCTCTCGAGGATAAATACAAACGTCTTCGTACGATCCGCGAGACTCTACTAAACATGCTCATGATTCGCGAGACCTAATAACCTAGGCTTTGATACCAACTTGTAACGACCCAAACCTCGCTCCGGTCATGATGACGCCTCTCGTGAAGACAAGGCCAGCCAACCAACCCTATTTTCCTCTTTCAAAAATAGATAAACATGAATAAACAATTTTTAAAGATGATTCACTAATATAACTTAGCGAAAGTTCAACCAAACACAGCCCAAACCGGGGTGTTACAAGTCACGAGAATCTAGAGGAGTCTAAATACAACTACAAGGCCAGTAATATGCAGAATAAAATTTAGAATCAAAGAAAGAAATTCAGTGCCGCGAACGCTGGCGGTCACTTTGCTCAGCTACGATGGCAAAAATCTTCAACTTGCTCAAAACCCGCTACCGAGTGAACAAATACCTGCATCTGCACGCGAGGTGCACAGAGTAAAGTGAGTACTCCAACTCAGTGAGTAATAAAAGTAAATAATAACTGAGCAGCAAGAAATCACGTAAAGCAACCAACATGTTTATAGAAGTCGGGTACAATTTTCTGAGAAAAATAGTGAAACCTGTGAAATCTTTAGAAATACCTTGACTTAGTTCAAATCTCCTTTGAAAATGATCTCTTCAATAATTACGAAAACGATTTCAAAATAGTTGGTGTTGATAAGCACGGAAAAATCTGCCCCTCGGGCACAAGTACCACAGTATAATAGGTAAAAAGATAAGTAAATATGCAAGATGAGCACATCAAAGTTTTCCCCTCGGGCATTATCTCAAAACAGTATCGGCCCCTCGGGCATGATTTATGTTCTTGGTCAGCCATTGTTACCTGACCGGTCAGCCATTGTTACCTGACCAGTCAGCCATTGTTACCTGACCAAAATGCTTATAACAGTTCCATTATTACCACCGCCCAAAAATTTATCCGCTCTAGATGGGTACCCGTGCTCACTGGGGGTGTACAGACTCCGGGAGGGGCCCCTTACGGCCCAAACGCAATATCAAGCCACCTCGTGGCATATACACAAGGCTTGAAAGCCTTCTCACATCACACTCGAGGCCTGAAAGCCTCCTTACATATCACTCGAGGCCTAAAAGCCTCCTCACATATCACTCGAGGCCTGAAAGCCTCCTCAACTCACACTCAAGGCCAGAAAGCCTCACTTAGTCCAGAAAATATCATAATCCCCTTGGGCATCAATAAAATAATAGTTCTCAGCCCAGACAACAGTGAAATATCAGTAAAGTCTCAAAAATCAATTAAAATGGCTGAGTTTGTAAAAACAGTATAATCAACAGGACTAAGTTCAAGTAGTATGTCGAATAGTGAGGAAAGAGTGATAAAAATCCCTGCAGGGTTCAAATAGTTGGCACGAAGCCCAAATATGGCAATCCGCCCAAATCATGATAATAACAAATATGTTCCAGTCAAATACGCGCTAAAAATCATCAATCGGGACGAACCAAATCACAATCCCCAACGGTTCTCTACCCCACGCTCGCTATCCGGCGTGTAAGTCACCTCAATATAGCACTATGGTGTGCAAATCCGGGGTTTCAAACCCTCAGGATATTATTTACAATCATTACTCACCTCGAACTGGTAAAATCTCTAGATCGCGATGCCTTTGCCCCTTTAACTGGCCTCCACGCGTGTCGAATCTATCCAACATCAGAGCGAATACATCACAATATACCAATGGGATAATACCCAATCGAAAACAATAAAAAAATAGCAAAACCCGAGCCCCAGGCTCACTTCTCGGAAATCAGAAAATTTAACATCAATGGATTCCTCATCTTCTCACGAGTTCATACATACTAAGAACTCTTAAATCCGAGCTCAAACGACCCATCAAATCCCAATTTAAAATATCAAAAACTCAAGTCCTAGTTCATCAATTTTAGGCTTAATTTTCATGAATTTCTAGGTTAATTTCACATAATAATCATGTTTTTAACTGATAAAACTTACTTCCGGTCAATCCCAGTCGAAACCCTCTTCAATTGCTCCCAAAAATCTCTCAAAATGTTCAACAATGGAGGAAAATACCCTTAGCTCGCGGATGAAATGTTATTTTAAAACCCTTCTGTCCAGGCCTATTCCCGCTTCTGCGACTCAGATACCGCATTTACGATAACCGCTTATGCGAATCTCCTCCGCTTCTGCGGATTCTTCAAAACTGCACCAGACCGCTTCTGCGGTCAAGTTCCGCTTCTGCGGACACCGCATCTGCGGAATTTATCCGCATCTGCGAAACTCCTCCATATGGCTAAGAGCCGCACCTGTGACCCCTTCTTCACTTCTGTGGAACCGCATCTGCAGTTCCTTTTCCGCATATGTGGAAATACCAGATGCTAGCAAACCAGAAATTCCACAACTCTAAAATTCATCCCGATGGCCATCCAAAATCACCCGAGGCCTCCGGGACCTCAACCAAAAACACCGATATGATCCAATACCTTATTCAAACTTGCTCGAACCATCAAAACACCACAGTTAATAAAAAATCATCACGTTACATCAAATTCAAGCCTAAGTTCATCAAAATCTTCCGAAGCTCGCACTCGATCAAAAATCCAACCAAAACACCTCCGAATCAACTGAAATTTTGCGCACACATCCCAAATTACCTAACGAAGCTACTGCAACTCTTAGAATTCCATTCCAACCGTTAGATCAAATTCTCACCTATCAACCGGAAATCGCCAAAATGCTAACTTCGCCAATTCAAGCCTAATTCTACACCGGACCTCCAAAATAAATTCCGATCATACTCCTAAGTCAAAAATTATCCCCTGAAGCTAACTGAATCATCAGAAATCACATCCAAGCCTTCTAACTCATAAGTCAACATCCGATTGTCTTTTCTAATCCAAATCTTCCATAAAGAGACTAAGTATCTCATTTTCTACCAAAACCAATCCAAATCAACTCTAACACACCAATTACTGATAATGAAATATGAAGAAGCATAAAATGGGGGAAACGGAGCGGTAACTCATGAGACAACGGGTCGGGTCGTCACAAAAAAGCAACTCCTTTGTATCACATATATGCATGGTTGGCTTTCTGGCACAATTTCTAAAAATGAGAATGGGATTGCTTCTAAGTAAAAACGACCATGATTTAAAATAATCTTGTTAGATTTATAATTTATCACATGTCTAATGCAAAAGTATCATTGTCGCACGGTTGAAAAACAATCCTTTTGAGGTTAATATTATTCTTAATTTTCATGAATTTGAATCAAGAAGATATAACACTCATCATAATATTGAATAAGGTGATACATCAAACTAAGGTCAAGCAAATATTATCATTAAATGAGACTGGCTTGAGATCATATGAGGTTAACTATGCTATTGTGGTATAAAATTTTACATTTCTCATCTTTATGCACAAAAGACTAAATTAATAACACGAAAGTGTCATCTTTAGTGCTTACCACAAAATCTTTATTGAGATGTAATGAAAGTTTTCCTTGGCGAAGCAGCAAAAGCAGTTGTAACGTCCATGGAAGTTTTTCACTTCTTTTAGGAAGTATTAGAGAAAATAAAACAGCATTCGTGCTGATAACATATTAAAAACTTAGCTCAAAGTAACAATATAAAACAAAAAAAATAGATAAGAATGTAGGGAGCAAGAGAAAGATATTCTTATTACTTCCATGTATTCAAGTGTGTACAATATCATCACTCATCCTCTATTTTTAGTATTACATAGACATACAAAAGAATACCATAAACATGACATTAAGTATTTGAGATCATGTAGGAAGATCATGGGGGAGATTATGGAGGTATGTGAGTTACAACCATAAGTATTGGAGTAATGAGAGTTATGGAGATAATGGAGAAGAATAGTGGATGTTACACATTTAGGAGTTATGAACCTCTACCATAATCTAATATTCCATAACAATTTTTCAGTTTTTATGAATTCGCGAGTGTAAATTACTTTTTGTAACAAAATATTTGTTGAAGATTGATAATAATATCGGTAATTCGGCAGTATCTTGATTAAATATTATGATAGTAATATCAAAAATAATGTCTAAGTATCAATTGAATACTGATACAAAATTAAGGGCTCCTTTGATTCAATCGTGGGATAAACTTGGATATCCAATGGGCTCAGATATGCTATGGGATTATCTATTCCAACTTGAGAAAATGATCCTTTATAGCCCCTCAAAATTCTAGTAGCCCATTTATTTTCCCATTGATGCGAAATGACCCTCCGGCCTAAATATATTACATGTAATAGCCCAAAATATCTATTTTGTATATTTTTTGTATAGTGACAGTCTATTTAGTATTTTTTTTAAAATGACAGTCTATTTTGTATATTTTTTGTATAGTGACAGTCTACTTTATATATTTTTTGTATAGCGACATTCTATTTTGTATAGTGATAGTATATCTTGTATATATCTTGTATAGTGACAGTCTAGTTTGTATATATGTTGTATAGTTACAGTCTTTTGGGACTACTACTTGATTTGGAGTGATTTTTTTATTGTCTTTAAGTAGAAGGTTTCAAGAATTGAATACCAGATTTGTCAAATCTCAATAGTTGTAGTATTAATACTAATGGTGTTTCAGATCCAGCTTCGACCTCACTGCAAATCGTGAAATCAAAATCAAAAACCAGTTAGTCTAATCCATTGTACTCGATCTCGTTGGCTTTAGGTATGGATGAAAACTCAAACACCAGCGACCCTTCATTAAATCCGGTGACTCTTTCTTTTCGTTTTATTTACTGTTGATATTATAAACAACCTTGCATATGGATGAATCTGGTTTGTTACTGATTTTATACACAGAACTGGATTATCCGCCCGAGACATCACCGTATTCTCCACCCTATAAAAATATTTTTGGGATGTTACCGGTGTTGTTCACTCAAAATGCTTAATATTGCTCTCAAATTATCTTTCAGGCAAATCAATATCAATCCAACTATCTATTATCTAAAAACTATCTAAAAAGGAGTGCAAATAGGGAAATGTAGTTGATTTGTTTTAACTGGAGTGCATATAGTGGTTACGGAGTTGAATAGTTGGAAATTTGAAGGGGGAAGAAAAGTAGTGGTTTTAGGCCGGTCCTTGTAATTAATTTTGGACTATTAATTGTATTATTTATTTTGTGATTACCCATTGTCATTAGTTTTACCCGGATGACTATAAGTGATAATTGTTCTTCCACCTTCTCTATAGGATAATCAACATAATTTTTATATTGGTATTAATTAGACTCACAACTAATTATGAAATAAATACAATCGCAAATTCTATATGAGGATAAATTTTGTGACCAAACGACCCTAAGAGTTGAGATAATGGCTAATGGAAATGAGGCTGTCTATAAATGAGAAAGTTATAGAGCCAGAGCCGAGTTTTCAATAAAGAGAGTTAAAATAAATGAGTAATACACACACAAAAATATATATATCAAAAGGGTTCAACATATATATTGTATATATATAACCCAAGTTGATGATCTTATTTAACCCAAGTTTGTTTGAAACTTTTAAGAACGATATGTCCCGTGAGTTCAAGACGACGGATGTAGGGGTCATGTCATACTACTTGGGCCTAGAAATGAAGCAGATAGAGGATGAAATTTTTATCTCTCAAGAAAGCTATACAAAAGAGATGTTGAAGAAGTTCAACATGCTCGATTGCAACCCCGTGAACACACCAATGGAGGTGGGATGAAATTGTCCAAGTTTGATGAATGAGAAAAAGTGGATCCCACATTTTTCAAAAGTCTTGTAGGAAGTTAGAGGTACTTGACTTATACCAGGCCAGATATACTCATTGCAATTGGAGTAATAAGTCGCTTCGAGGAAGCTCCTAACTCCATTCACTTGAAAGTCGCTTGAAGAATTCTTCGTTACCTAAAAAGTACGATCGATTTTGTATTATTTTACTCTTCTTCTAGTGATTTCAACCTTGTGAGATTTTGTGACAGTGATTATGCAGGGGATATTGATGATAGAAAAAGCACAACTGGCTTTGTTCTTTTCTTGGGTGATTATGTTATTTCTTGTAGTTCAAAGAAACAATCAATTGTCACTCTCTTGACTTGTGAAGCTGAATATGTAGCAGCAATATCTTGTACATGTCGTGCTATATGGCCGAGAAGATTATTGAAGAATCTCCATTTACAGCAGATTGAAGCTACGGAGATTTGTATTGACAACAAATCTGCACAAGCACTCGCGAAGAATCTAGTGTCTCATGATCGAAGCAAGCATATAGATACAATGTATCACTTTATCAGAGAATGCATTGCCAACAAGGAAGTCGAGCTCAAATATATGAAATCTCATGATCAAGCTGCGAATATCTTTACAAAGCCTCTCAAATTTGAAGGTTTTCAGAGATTGAGATCAAGACTTGGAATGAAAAAGAAAAATTAAAATTAAGGGAGAGATTGTGGGGTCCATCTTATTCAACAATAGGCATATATGCGTATGAAATAGAAAACTTTGCTAGCAACTCTGTCTTGGAGTCAAAGTTTGGAAATGAATCACAGGAATTTTTCTTGGAGTCAAAATTGCTTTCTTTTACACATTCTTGTGATTATCAGTAACCCGTGTTCTTCTAAATTATACCTTCAGTCAAAATTCTATTTTTGGTTAAACAAATTGGTTCCGTTACCGTGAATCTGATAATCTATTTTATTTTAGCCTAAATTTCCTTGTTACATCAACCATGTCAAACGACAATGATAACGTTCCAGGCAACCAAGAAAATCAAACAACCCAGCAACTTCAGGGAGATCCACATAACAATAAAGTGCTGATTCCTTCTCCACGAGGCTCTCCACGACGGTCTCGTGAAGGCACTCCTGATGGGTCTCACACAGATGGACAGGCTCAATTTGAAAATGTTAAAAATATAGATGAGGCTTTACAAAAACTTATTGCCTCACAAGTCAATAAAGCTCTTCAGGCTTTTGTTAGTCAATTACCTGCTGCACCACCCACACCCACACCAAATAACAACACTCTAGAGAACCCTCGTTCCGGGCTCGTTAATTCAGGTAGTGGTGGAGCCCCCAGCGAATCACAGGAGGGAGAACCAGGTAATTCAGTTAATTTTGCTTTACAAAAAATTTAGTACTAACCTTGCAGAAACAGCTCAAGGAGCAAAGTGACCGCATAGAGCAAATACCCGGGGTGCCACCCGTGATCAAAGGGGTAGATATGGATTGGAAGCCAAGTGTTGCTCCCCATCCAATCCCAAAAAAATTCAAAATGCCTGATATACCAAAATATGATGGAACAACAGACCCACGAGACCACGTGACTGCATTCACAACAGGCGTAAAAGGCAATGATTTGACTAAGCAGGAGATTGAATCTGTATTAGTCAAAGAATTTTGCGAAACACTCACTAAGGGTGCACTAACATAGTATTCTCTTTTACCCGAAAATTCTATAAATTCTTTTGCTGAGCTTGCAGATTCTTTCATCAAAGCACACTCGGGAGCCCAAAAAGTCGAAAAAAGAATGGAAGATATTTTTAAGATCAAACAAGGGGACTCAGAATTGCTTAGGGAGTTTGTGGACAGATTCCAGCGTGAAAGAATGACACTGCCACGAGTACCAGATAAGTGGGCAGCTATAGCTTTCACGAGCAATTTGTATGAAAAAAGCTCAAAAGCTACGAGGCGACTCAAGGAAAGCCTTTGTGAATTTCCAGCTACAACGTGGAATGACGTTTACAACCGTTATAACACAAAATTGAGGATTGAAGAAGATATTATTTTACGACATCAAAAAGACGAAAAGGTAAGCTCAAGATGGGCTAAAAATGAAAAAAGTTATGGTAAAAACAAGTACGAGCCATATATGGGTAAAAACAAGTACGAGCCATATATGGGACCTACGGGAAGAGACTCACGATCAAAATAAGACAATCAGAGGTACGATCACAGATCAAGTAATAGAAAGTCAGGCTCATCATCAAGATTTTGGAGTGACCGAAGCACACGTGAGCCATGAGACGACGATGGAAGTCTAAAGGCAAGGTTTGGTGGTTATAATTTCAACGTGAGCACTTCTAAACTCGTGGCTGTTTTGAGAAGCATGGGAGATAAGGTACGGTGGCCAAAAGAGATAAGATCAAATCTGAACAGAAAAAACCCTAATCATTGGTGCGAGTTTCATAATGATCACAGGCATAAAACAGTAGATTGCAGGTTTTTGCAGGTGAAGTTGATCATTTGTTAAAACAAGGGTATCTCACTGAGTTATTCAGTGAGAAAGGTAAACAAGCATACATGAAGAACAGGCAGGAGCCTCCAAAACCACCTTCTCCCAAAATAACTGTCAACGTTATAATTGGGGGTGAAGATATCAATGGCGTATCATATACTGCAGCTAAAAAAATATTTCCAAAGTAGCAATTACCCACAAGAAGCGGCTGTGACATGTCTTGGAGGAAGAAAATATTACATTCGATGATGCAGATGCCGAGGGTCTATTAACTCCACATAACGATGCACTGGTAATATCTTTACTTGTACATGACACTAACGTGAAACGAGTTTTAATTGATCTAGGTAGTTCCGTGAACATTATTTTGGTAAGAGTATTACGTGAGATACAAGCTGAAGATAAAATGATACCAAAGGTGCATAATCTATCTGGATTTGATAATTCTAGTGTTGTCACGAAAGGAGAGGTAACACTCACCACGTTCGCTGAAGGAGTCGTCAAAGATACAAAGTTCCAGGTGGTAGATATGGAGATGGCTTATAACATGATTCTTGGGAGACCATGGATCCACGAAATGGATGTTGTTCCTTCAACCTTACATCAAGTTATTAAATTTCCATCGCCATAGGGAATCTATCAAGTTCGTGGAGATCATTATACAGCCAGGGCTATCAACTCTGTTGCAGATACAAGCACAAGAAATGAAGGTAAATAGCAATCACAGAAGGCAGTTGAGGACACCATAACACAAACCTCGACTGAACAAGGGCAAACAGATGTAGATTCAAGGCCTGATACCATTCAAGAACCAGAAGAGAATGAAAATATCAAAACAACAATAGAGGAATTAGAGCCTGACGTGTTATTTGCTCAATGGCCTGATAAAAAAGCCTATGTTGGAGCCAATCTTAGCCAAGGTATGAGAGGTAAGTTAATTGAATTTTTGAAAACTAACGTGGACTGCTTTGCTTGGCCCCACTCTGACATGACAGGAATACCACCAGAGGTGACGACTCATAAACTAAATGAAGATCTATCATAAGCAAAAGAAAAGAAAGCAAGGAACTTTAAGAATCAGGTGATTCAAGAAGAAGTCCAAAAATTGCTAAAAATTGGTTCCATTCATGAGGTAAAGTATCCTAACTGGTGTCACGACCCTGGTTCACCAATTGTGAACACGTCATGATGGCAGCCAGTCTCCGCGACTAGGTAAGCCTAACACATTGCGGAATTTTAACAACCTTTACGAAAGCAATAAGACTAATACGGAATAATATAAGAAAATGTAATAAGTGCCGCCTGGCACATACACTTCAACTCAAAACACTAAAACAACCTCCAAGACCCGGAAACTCACGGGCAACACAGGCTAAAGGACATAAATTATGGCTCTATCATCCAGAAATGTCTATACAATCGAAACAAAAGAAATGAAACTACTATCTATGAGGAGGAGTAGAAGGAGACTCCTCGGATCTGCGGACGCGGCAGATGCATACCTCAAGTCTCCCAACGCAGCTCTGAAATCACCGATAATGCGCTCGGTCCGAAGTACCTGGATCTGCACAACAAAAGTTTGCAGAAGAGTAGCATGAGTACACCACAGCGTTACTCAGTAAGTGCCAAGCCTAACCTCGGTTGGGTAGTGACAAGGAAAGGTCAGGGCCCTACTGAGACAGAAAAGAATAAAATAGCAAGAGATTAACAATATCAAAGTCTGATGAAAACTAATGGACACAACGAAGTGATAAGACAGATCAATGAAATATAATACTGCAAGATAAAACAGAAACACGGAGTAAATACAGCTATATTACAAGAATACCGATGAGGGTCTTCTAGGATACCGTCCTGTACTCCCTTTTTCCTCAACTGTTCAATGGAACTTCTCGGGATACCGTCCCGTAGTCCAAATCTCATATCAATATCAAAGAATCTCCCGGGATACTGTCCCGTAATCCAATCATCAGTATGCAGGGGGATCTCCCGGGATACCGTCCCGTAGTCCCAAAATAAAAGTGCAGAGGGATCTCCCGGGAATCAAACCCGTAGTCCCAAAATAAAAGTTCAGGGGGATCTTCCGGGAATCAAACCCGTAGTCCCAAAATAAGCAAACGAGGAGAAACTCCCGGAATCCCGCATCCGTAGTCCCAATATAAATGCGCAACCAACATCAGAGAAATATTCAGAAATTAAAGTACAATAATACAACGTATCAAGGGATACTGGCCTTACATGCTCCACGTAATCACAGTTAAGACAATTTAAATAAATAGGCATCTTGGATCAATTAAACATGCTCTTCTACGCTATCATAGGCTATAAAAACAAGTAAAGTAAGGCAAATATAAAAGAGAATCCAAAGCAAGTAATTAAGTAAAAATCCGGGTTTCAACAATTTGCTCAAGTAC
>MU675427.1:15137-34722 GCA_026770625.1 Nicotiana glauca
CTAAAACGCCAGTATGAACCCTAGAAGTCTGAAAGTTGGACTTCTGGCTAAATGCAATAGAGGATTGAGGTCTAATAGACCTTAATCTAGGTGTTCTCAACTGAGAACACCCCGATTAAGGTCCGTTTGGCCTCAAAGTTTCAAGCCCGGATTGGTCCAAGCCCATTTTGTTTCTGATTTTTCACTTTTGAGGTATTTTCTTCTCTTTTCTTCTATCTTTATTTATTTGTTAGTTTAGTTGTGTTTGTTATTTTGTCCTTTTTGATTTCTTGCTCAATTGTTCTGTTCTCCCCCTCAAAGACCTTTTATTTGGTCAAACTGTTGCTTCTGTTTCATTGTTTGGTTGTGTTTCTTATAGGATACGTATTCGCTTCGATTAGCGTCGTCGAATAATTAATTTTGTATTTTTCCTATTTTGGCCTAAATACTGTGAATCACTGACTTGTTCGTCGATTATTGTTTATCGATTTATATATGTTGTGATAGATTAAACGAATATCGTCGATTAATCATATAGGTCTATTTGTTTAGAACAATAGAGCAATAATGTCTGAAACTGATTTAGGTCCAGAATCACTGTTGGATTGAGTCTTGAACTGTTTGTGATTTTAAATTAGGTTTTTGAATTGGATATAGCTGTTAGCTTAGTTAGAAATCAGAAGCTGACATTTAAGATTCAAGAAGAGTGCAATGCACATGAGGCAGTCTAGTGGAACCTATTGTATAGCAGGGTATCCCATTAGTTTTCTGCATTCCAACAGTTTTAATAAGTAAAACCCATACTTAGACAAATAAAAGTGGAGAAAATAGAGGAATAATATGGGGGTGGTCAGTTAAAACATTTAAAAAATAAGATGAAAGGTTTAGTTGGTTATATAAGAAAGGGATATACACACTGGAACAGGGGAGATAGACATTCGGAGACACATTCTGAAAAAAAAAAACAAAATCAAGAGTCATCCTCAGTTTAAAAGAAAATCAGAATAGTAAGGGTCTCTTTCCATTTGAAAAAAAATCATAAGAGTTTGAAAGAAAAACTGTTCCGTTACTCCCTTTTGAGTTTGCCTTCCATTTGATAACGGAATTTCAGCTTCTATAAGCCCTTTTAAAAGATCAGGACAATAGTTTTTTTTTCTTGAATTAGCAATCCTGTCCCTGCAATACTGTTACATTAATCTCAAGATCAGAAACAGTTTAAGCTTCCTCTGTTTTCTGTTCCATACTTGGGTGTTCAAGGCAATTTGAAGGTTTCTGTTGATTAACTCGAGTTTGGTTTCTTGCTGTCTGATTTTCTGGAATTGCTGCTTGGTCGCCTTAAGTTCCCTGTTTGGTTTAATCTATTCCTGGGTTTTCAATCTGCTACTATTCGTTTCCTGGTTGATGTCTTGCTTACTGTGAGCTGTTACTGATCCTTCTTCCTCCATTTGTGCTGTCGCATTCCAGGTACACAGTTTGAACTCATTTTGGAGCAGATTTGAACTGAAGTTGAAATAAAAATACTCACTGGTCTCTTATCATTTGAATCATTGTTGTCTGCTTCATGGCTAGTTTAATTTGTCATATGTAGTTGTTTAAGTTTCAAAGTAGATATATATGTAGTTGTTTAAGTTTCAAAGTAGATATATGTACATAACTCGGACTCTTGGTACTCTATCTAAACTCATGGATTGTAAAAAATGAGTTTTATATCTTTCTGAGCATGCTGAAACTATTAGGCATTAGCGTTAATTTGATTTGGCTTATAGTTCACAATTCGTGATGGGTAACGGGTGGGTAAAAACAGTAAGTTGAATAGACGATTTCCCATCCGATAAAGAATTGCCGAATTATTTTTGTGACATAATAACTAGTCTCTTCATCAGCTTGTTGGCCCTTCGTTAAATCACTGATCCCAATTCAGTAAATCGGGCCCGAATAAATAGTTACAATCTAATTTGACAAGAAATTTGATATGTATATATGTAAAATTAGAATATAGATAAATGCCCGCCTCCTATTAAAAGTTCTCATTTGAATCGAATGCCCTCTTTCAATTGATTGGTAGAGAATTAATTAAGATCAGAATCACTTCGTGCATTATTGTTTCCATAGAGTAATTGGAAATAATTTCGAACAGACCTTTCATTTTGCATGGATAAAAGATGTTGTTTGAGCTTCGATAACTATTTTACCTGGCATAAGTTAAATAAAACGACCCAGGCATACATTTGACTTGCATAGGGCACGGGTTCAGTTTGAACCTGCTTGTTTAAAGGTTCAAAGGCATGGTTTCAACTTAATAAAAGCGTTCTTTTTTTATTTAAAAGCACATAGGTTATAACATGTATTAAAATCAGATATTTTAGCCATCCATAATAATTTAAGGGACCGTGCTAGAACCACGGGTTTCGGGGCTGCCTAACACCTTCCCTCGGGTCAACAGAATTCCTTACTTAGAATTTCTGGTTCGCAGACTTCATTTGGAAAGTCAAAATTTCCTCGATTTGGGATTTAAATAAATCGGTGACTTGGGACACCTTAATTTATTCCAAGTGGAGACTCTGAAATAATAAAATAATTCCGTTTCTAATATTGTCACTTTAAATGGAAAAACTCCCTCGCGTCCATCCCCCGGGGTAGGGGGCGCGCCTAAAGGAGGTGTGACAACTATGGAGGAAAATCAAAAACTTTAAATTCCCTTCAAGATGGCAGGCTCATCCAATTCCTCATGAGACTTAATGATATCTATTCAACTGTAAGGAGTAATATTTTCATGTTTACCCCTCTTCCTAGTATCAATCAAGCCTACTCTCTTCTTATTCAAGATGAAAAACAAAAGAAAATTCATGTTGCACAACACCCTATCGAAACTGCTTTTCTGGCAGGGAATCAACAAACCTATTTTCAAAAGTATACTAATGGAGAAGGAAAATTCAAAGCAAATCTTGAAGGAAAGAAGAATAACCTGATGTGAAACTATTGCAAGAATTCCGGCCATACCATTGACAAATGCTATCAAATCATTGGTTTTCCCTTCACTTTCAAGTTCACCAAATCCAAAAAATATCATGTAGGATCTCACAGCAATGCAGCAACGATTGTGCCTGAAGAAAACACAACTTTGTCACCAAATACAATGGGAGAAAATACAGCAGGTAAGGTCATATCTCAAGAACAAATCAGTCAACTTTATCAACTTCTTCAACATGTAAAGGTACAACAGGGTGAGCAGTTTTCTGATGCAACTGCTAGTGCCAACTATGCCGGTAAATCCATCAATACACCTAATCTATCTTGTCTTTCCTATTTTCCTCACATGAATTCTACCTCCTGGATAATAGATTCAAGAGATTCAGAACATATGACTTTTGATTATTCTATTTTATTTAATCTAAAGCCTCTAACCAAATCTATATACGTCAATCTGCCTAATTCATATAAGGTTAAAGTTAGTCAAGTTGGTTGTGTGCATGTTCTGCTAGATTTAACCCTAAATAATATGTTATATGTTTCAGATTTCAAGTTTAATCTAATTTTAGTTCATAAACTCACAAAACAACTCATGTGTACCTTGTTTTTTTATCTTTTGGTACATTCTTGCAGGGCCTTTCACTGAAGAGGCCAGTGGTAGTTGGTGAAGTGAAGACTAGTTTCTGGATTCCAATCCAACAAAAACATCATAAATAAGATTAATGGAAGTAATTAATAATTATGCTTTGGATCCGAATAGAGTTTGCTCACACCATGGCTAAATTGTCAGATTTTGGTGTTGTTACTGGATCCCAAGGAGAGGTTCGTCTGAATTTTTATCAATGAGAACTCTTCTAACTTATTGACTTTTCATTGTGATTGTTTAGGAAAAACTTGAATAGCTTACAACAGATATCTAAGAATTCGAAATAAATACTTATGTATAATTGAAAATTCGACATTCTCTATATCACATGTTTGCCCTCAGGCCTTAAATACTAAACCAAACATCCCTTCAGACATTAGCCCAAACTCTAACCCTCTCGATAGCATAAAGTGGATGGTTCTGTGTTAATTGAAGCAATGATTGCTTCTAGTTTGGAGGCAAAAGTTTTATCTCTTTTGTTAATAAATACGTGGAGTTATCCTACCTAGTTTTTTACCGGACAACATTAATAGGGTGAATATAGGTAAAAATAGCACGGTATAGCCAGTTTTCAAACTGGTCATTCAAAAATAGCCAGCGTTTACGAAATTAATGAAAAATAGCCACTATTTTGCTACAACAGAGACCGGTCCAGCATAATATACTGGAGTTCGGTGCATCTGTGTATAAACTCTAGAATATTATGCTGGACCGGTATACTTTGATAATGCCAGTATAATATACTGGAGACTGGAACACCGGTGCTCCAAACTCCAGTATATTATACTGGACAATTATACTTGCTGGAACTCCAGTATATTATGCTGCAGTTCTAGTGTACTTATGCTGAAACTCCATCATATTATGTTGGAGTTCTAGCATACTTATCCTGGAACTCTAGTATAATATGCTGGAGTTCAAGCGTACTTATGCTGAAACTCCAGTATAATATACTGGCGTATTTTCTAGGTTTTGAACAGTGTTTTTGCTCATATTTATCTTTACATGAAAAGTGACTAAATTTCGATTACTTTTGAAATTGGGCTATTTTTAAACGACCAATTGTAAATCTGACTAATTTTAAATTTCTCCATGAATATAGTTGTAAGGCCATAATTAGGACTGCAATCTTATATTGATTCGAGCTAGAACAATGAAGGAAAGAGAAACCTAAAAGGCGAAAGCAGAAGAATTACCCTTGAACAGATTCTCTAAACTCATAGTAATTGAATATAATTGAAAGAGAAGAGAAAAGACTGATTTCATTCATTTAATATTCCAAAAATAGAGAATTACAGTAGAAGAAATCAACTATATAAGAGAGACTGGCGGAAAAGTTAGTTATAACTAACTTTTGGATAACTACTCTTCCAGCTACTTCTAATGGCCTCTAACTAATCAGCTTGGACTAAGTTTTTATCTACCCCCTAATATTGATGTAATGACTTACTCAATAATATCATAATAATACCCCCTTCTTCATGAATCCTTGTCCTCAAGGATTGAACTGTGAAAACTTCAACTTGAAGGATTGCAATTCTTCCCAAGTGTTATCTTCAGGTGGTGCATTCAACCACTTAACCAATATCTGTGTTTGCCTTTCCATTCTTCTTAGCAAGTCTCCTGTCCATAGTAGCTTCAGGCTCCAATAGAACATGACCGAAATCAGAGTGCACCACCGACAGTGTTGCAGAGGCAGTGTGATTGCCTAACTTCTTATTTAACAAGGAAATGTGGAAAGTGGGATGAATTTTGGAGTGAGGAGGTAGGTCTAGAGTATAAGCAACAGGCCCTACCCCAGAAAGAATTTGGAATGGACCAAAATATTTGGCAGATAAATTTTGATAAGCATGATCTTTCAGAGAAAGCTACCTGTATGGTTGAAGTTTGATAAAAATTCAATCACCAACAATATAGGATCTCTTTATTCTATTTTGTCTGCCTGTACCTTCATTCGATGCTGAGCCTTCTCCAGTTGTTGCTTGAGAGCCCTCAAGGTGGCTTCCCTGGTTCGTAAACTCCTGTCAACTACCTCTAATTGGGAATTAAAGGGCATATATGGGAGAAGTGGAGGAGGTTTCTGGCCATATACTGCTTCATAAGGGGTCATGTTTGTGGCTGAATGATAGGTAGTATTATACCACTATTCAGCTAGGAGCAACCACAATTGACAGTCCATAGGTTTTTCAAATGTCATGCATCTCAAATAACATTCCACACACCTATTAACAACTTCAGTCTGTCCATCAGTTTGAGGATGATAGGCAGATGAAGTCAAAAGGGAAACCTTCTGCAATTTGAATAGCTCCTGCCAAAATCTGCTGGTGAAGAGCTTATCCCTATCTGAAATTATTGTCTTGGGCATCCCATGTAGTTTAAACACCCCATCCATGAAGATTTGAGCTACTTCTAGGGCTGAGTAGGGATGTTTTAAAGCCATGAAATGAGCAGCTTTGCTTAGTCTGTCTACCACCACAAAGATAACCTTTTTGCCTGCAGCCTTAGGTAATCCTTCTATAAAGTCCATAGAGATATCCTGCCACACCTTTTTTGGGATTGGCAAGTGTTGGAGTAGGCCAGGGTATGCCACATTTTCACCCTTGCACCTTGACAAGTGTCACACTCCCTTATGTGCTTGTAAATATCTTGCTCCGGCTTCTTCCAATAGAAATCTTGTTTAATTCTCTTGTAGCTCGTAGTGATCCCAGAGTGACCTCTCATAGAGCTGTTATGATAGAAGTCTAGTAGTTGTTTCCTCAATGACTGGTCAGCCTCTACCATCATTTTTCCTTTTCTACTTAGTATGCCCCCAGTGAAGGAGTAGTATGGTTTATGATTAGAGGAAGACTGGATTTTCTGAACCAGCTTTTGCAATTGCGAATCTTGCTCCCATCTAAGACTCCAGTAGTTGAGAAGAGACTCCAGAAATACTAAATAGTTGGATAGCTTCCTCCTTCCTTGAAAGTGTATCTGCTCCCACCCAACTTTCTTTTCTTTTCCCTGACTTTATATTTTTCTTTGATATAACCTCTTTATGATGGTCTAGGTACTTGTTGGTTTCCCAGTGGGATCCCACACCTTGAGCGCTGGGTCCGAAAGCTGGCCTCCGCCTCCTCTTACTCAGAGCGTTACTGGTGAGATCTATCCATGAGTCAATGGGAGGTAAAAAAAACCATGGTGAGTTCTCTTCTTTGTTTTTTAGTGTTTCTGTTACGGGATAGTGATCTCGATTTCACATAGGTCTTAGGGATGCCATTTAATTGAGGCCAGCCTCAGCTGGTGATGTTGAGGATCCGAAGCCTCCCAAAGAAAGAAAAATGAGGAGAGAATCATCTGAAAATCCCACCAAGCCAAAGAAAAACTTGGCTCGAAGGCCTAAGGCAGATGTAGCAGTCATATCTCCGAAAATGACCCAACATCTTCGGCACCAGGATGAATAAGAAGAAGATGATTTTCTTTTGGTAAACTGTAAAAAAAAGAATGTCAATTCTTCGAAGCCCACCGAACTAGCAGCAGTTAATGTGGCTCATTTCGGAGCCGTAAAAATCTCTGACGGTAGATCAAACAAAGTCCACGTACCATCATCCAGAAAGAAGGTGCATCGCTCAGGAGATCATTATGAGGGCAAGGCCAAATGAACTGACCACGAGCCTCTTCAAATAAAATAGAATGTTCCGAGTGGATCTCTCGGGGTGATCAATGTGGATGATTCTCATACTGTCCCTGAGTTCTTTGAGGCACAAATCTAGGAGGCTTAATATGAGGACTTCTGAGGTGGAAGCAAGTAATGAAGGGCATGACATCTTTGAAGAATGTCTTGCAAGGCTTTAAGATTTCCCCAACACCGACGCTCTTTTCATTTTTGATGAGGCTTGTAAACTCTTTAAACAAGTGAGGTTTTTGTTTTTTAAGCCTCTTCCTTTGTTTTAGCTATTTTGAATCTGTTGGTCCATAGCTACCCCTTCTTAACTGATAACATGGCCCAAATATTCTATCTGTGTAACTCCAAAAGTACACTTGCTCTTCTTAACAAACAACACATGATTTCTTAACACTTGAAAAGCCTCCTCCAAATGAAGCATATGGTCTGACCAGTTTGAGCTATAAATGAGGATGTCATCAAAGAAATCCAGAATGAATTTTCTGAGATAAATATGGAAAATCTAGTTCATAAGGCTCTGAAAAGTGAATGGAGCATTAGTCAAACCCAAGGGCATTACCATGAATTCATAATGTCCACGGTGAGTCCTAAGTGCTGTTTTAGGGATGTCCTGTTCAAACATCCTGATTTGATGATAGCTTGACCTTAAATCCAATTTTGAAAAGTATTTAGCTCCATGTAACTCATCTAGTAATTCCTCAATAACAGGAATTGGGAACTTTTCTTTCATAGTGCTATTGTCCAATTCCCTATAATCCACACACATTCTCCATGTACCATCCTTCTTCTTAACCATTACAATAGAAGAAGAGTAAGGACTGGTGCTATGTCTTATTACTCCAGAATTCAGCATTTCATCAACCATCTTCTCAATCTCATCCTTCTGAATAGTTGGGTACCTGTAGGGTCTTATATTGACTGGGGCAGTACCTTCTTCGAGAACAATTCTGTGATCATGCTCACTTGAAGGTGGTAATCCCTTAGGTTCCTCAAAAATGTCATGGTACTTCTATAGAATTAATTCAAGTTCTAAGGACTTTTCTTGATCGTGATCCTGGCCTCCCATTGAGAATAGTTCAGCAATATCCTTAGAATTCCCTTCTGATAATACCCCTATTGAGATCATACATAACTCTGCAGGTTTGGCCAGTAATTTATCCATACTCCATGCTTGTATGAATTTGGCAGCAGGAGGCTGGATTCCCTTAAGAGAAACTTTCTTGCCCATGATAGTAAATTCCATTTTGAGCTTCCTAAAGTTTCACAAAATATCCCCTAAGGATATCAACCATTGAATGCCCAGAACCATATTATATCCCCCTATATGCAGTACTAACATGTTAGAATCAAAAGAGACACCCTGAATTTTCCACACCAATTTCTTGCAAACATAATGACTCTGCACCTTATTGCAATCAGCTACTGAGACTGCAAAAAGAGCTATTGCAGTCAGAACACATCCCAGTTTCTTGGTAGTGTTGAGATCTAAGAAATTGTGAGTACTGCCAATATCAATCAAGATCGCACAGCCTTGCCCTTAATTGACACAATTACTCTTATAGTCCTAAAATCATGTAGGCCATTCATAGCATGGACTGAGACGTGAGGTAGAATAGACCCCTCGGTATCTGTCTCCAATCTTTACCCAATCATGCTCAATAGCTCTGCTGGATCCAACATCAAATCTTGTTCCAGCTCCACCTTCTCTAATCCTTCCTCCACCTCCATAGAAAACAATTGTCTTCTATTTTTACACACATGCCCAAAACTGTATTTCTCATCACAATTGTAACAAAGTCCTTTACTTCTCCTATCCTCCATTTCAGCAGGGGTAAGTTTCTTGACATTTTTATAGGTGGGTTTATCAAGTGAAGGTTGGGGATTGGAAGTTTTATTGGGAGGTTGACTAAATCTAGAGTTACTGTGGTGTTTGATTGGGAAGGCTGGGAGTTAACAGTTGAAAATCTTGGGATATTTCTGGTTGAATATGGGGGATTCGAGGGTATCATGGAGACTTGTTTCTGCACTACCAATGTTTGCTCCTGAATTTTAGCTAAACTAATAGCTTTAGCTAGAGACCTAGGTGCTAACATCTTAACAGGTAAGCCAATTTCTAGCTTCAGCCCTCTAACAAAGCAACTAACAACATATTCTTCAGATAATTCCACTCTAGTCAACAGTTCATCAAACAAATCAACATAATCTTGTACTGAACTTACCTGCCTTAGATCCTTAAGATCTCCCATGGGGTCACCGAAAAGTTCAGATCCAAATCTAGCATACAAGCAAGCTACATACTCACCCCATCGAGGCCAATCCTTAGTCACCATATGCTTCATGTAAGATTGGTGCCATTGTAGTGCCCTGCCTTCCAGCCTGCACGACACTGCTCTTACCTTAGAATCCTCAGGTATCTCCTCATAAGCAAATATCTACTCACATTTGTACAGCCAATCTTTCAGCACTACACCATCAAAAACAGGAAATTCTGTGTGGTAATCACGATTGGGAAGTCGGTGACCTCTAGGACGATGTCCTACCACCTCTGGCCTTTCATTCTCCACAGGAAGTTCGTGGTTTTGAGCCCCAGTTACAGCTCCCATCAGCATCTTCCTAATTTCCTCCATAGCCTGGGCTATCCTGTTATCCACTGATTTCTGCAATTTTGAGACAGACGATGTAATTGCTTCAATCGATCCCTTGAGACTATCGACTTCCTTCCTCAATTAGTGCATTCGAGTGTTGTGATCGCCCATATTCTCAGATCCAAGGAACGAGGGCTCTGATACCAATGATGCAATCTCAGATTGATTCCAGCTAGAACAATGAAGGAAAGAGAAACCTAAAGGGCAAAAGTAGAAAAATTACCATTGAAAAGATTCTTTAAACTTAACCTAGTAGTAGAATATAATTGAGAGAGAAGAGAGGATACTGATTTCATTCATTTAATATTCCAAAAACTGAGAAATACAGCATAAGAAATCAACTACATAAGAGAGACAGTTTGGCGGGAAAGTTAGTTATAACTAACTTTTGGACAACAGCGCTTCTAACTACTTATAACGGCCTCTAACTAATCAGCTTGGATTAAGTTTTTAACCATCCCCTAATATTGATGTAATGACTTACTCAATAAGATCATAACAATATTCCCTTCTTCAAGAATCCTTGTCCTCAAGGATTGAACTGTGGAAACTTCAACTTGAAGGATTGCAATTCTTCCCAAGTGCTGTCTTCAGTTAGTGAATTCAACCACTTAACCAATAACCAATAAATTTATCTAACATTGATATATATTTTGAGCGAATAATTTAGTTTTTGAAAGGTATAAAAGTCAATTAATATTTTAGGGTTATTTTAGTCGTTCAACATTTAACGTGTATTATTTGTGCTTTTATAATAATTAGTCTTTATGGTACGTGCATTGCACGTATATATCGTATTAATAAATATAAATTTTAAAAGAGTTACATAAATTTTGAATTGAAAATTATTATGAGTTATTGTAAAAGAAATTTTGAAAAAAATATAGGTATAATTTTTTTAAAATAATAATTATTGTGTCCTATTTATCTAGGTACTCAATCTAGGAAGAAATTTTGCACTATGTATCTTCCTATAAATATGCAATATTATTAGTGCGCTTTTTATTTTAGAACTCATATAGTACATATTTAACTACAATTTTTATATACTTTTACTTATGTAAGGCACTTAACTTTCGTAAAAGTTTAAATATTTAGATCTGACGACCCGACCCGTTGTCTCATGAGTTACCATCCCGTTCTTCCCATTTTCTGCTTCCTTATGTTTCATTATCGGTATTGGGTGCGTTAGAATTGATTTGGAGTGGTTTTGATAAGAAATGAGGCACTTAGTCTCTTTAAGGAAGACTTAGTTTGGAAAAGTCAACCAAGAGTTGACTTGTGTGTTAGAGGTATCGAATATGAATTTTGATAGTTCGGTTAGCTCCGGGAGATGATTTGTGACTTAGGAGTGTGACCGGAAGTAATTTTGGAGGTCCGGTGTAGAATTAGGCTTGAATTGGCGAAGTTAGTATTTTGGCAATTTCCGGTTGATAGGTAAGATTTTGATCTGAGAGTCAGAATGAAATTTCGAGAGTTGTTGTAGCTTCTTTAGGTGATTTGGGATATGTGTATAAAATTTCAGGTCATCCGGACATGGTTTGTTTGGGTTTTTGATCAAATGCGTGTTTTGGAAGTTTAGAAGAACTTAGGCTTGAATTCGATGTAATTTGATGGTCTTGGCATTGTTTGATGCATATTGATGATTGGAACAAGTTTGTAAGATGTTTTTGGAGGTATTGGTATTTTTGGTTGAGGTCCGGAGGGCCTCGGGGTGATTTCGGATGGTTAATGGGAATTTTTGAAGTTGGAAAATTTCATAATAGACGAAAGTTGTAAATGAGTACGCACAATACCTGACTTTAAACGATCATATCTCCAGTTATATAAGGAGTTGGGTGATGCAAAACTTATCAAATTAAAGACCTTCGAGTCTAGTTGCCAACGCAACAAACCATTTGTCATTTGGAGGTCTATACAGAAAGTTATGACCATTTTAATCGGCAGGTATCACTAGCGCGACCACTAGCGCGAAGTCGCACATTTTTTGGAGTATTCTGCCTCCGACGCGCGAAGAGCGCACGAAGTCGCGCACGAAAAGACTATTAAACACCCTAAAGACCGTAAATAAGAGAATTTGAGTCACTTCTCAAGCTTAGGGTTTTCTCTATACCCCAACTCGACCAAGGCATCCAATTGCACACCTAAGGTGAGTTTTTTTGTGTGTTTTCATGGTGATTTCACTTCTCAATCACTAGTTACAACATGGTTTTGATTGNCCATGTATTACAACTTATGGTATAGTGATTGGAGATCATAAATTTCCAATTTAAATACATGAACATGGTAGGGATTTAAATGTGTTTATTTGATAGAATTTTGTTGGTTCGGGTGTGAATGGTTGATCAAACACGTGATGTTAGGAGTATAAATTGCTAAAGAATGATAGTGGGATGAATTATTGGTTAATGGTGATAGTTGGAGGAACCAATACTATAGTTATGAGGTGTAAATATCTATGCCTACAAGATATTTGATAATAGGCCTAAATGGCATAAGTTATGGTATTAAGTACTAATATTGGCCCTATTGAATGTTGTATTGCAGATTGAAGTTACATAACTGTATTGGATCATTGTAGTATCATTAAGGGGCGAATTTCAGATAAGTATGGCTAAAACCCCGTCTTTTAGAAATCGAGCTTCATCAATGTTTGTATGATTTTTGGTCAGATTCGACGCACGAGGAGGCCAATTTGAGAGGCAAGGGCTTAGCGAGCTAGACTTTGGGCCGGCTAGAGGTGAGTAATGATTTTAAATGATGTCCTGAGGGTTTGAAACCCCGGATTTGTACAACGTAGCGCTATGTTGAGATGACACACGTATTGTATGACGAGCGCGGAGTCATTTACTATTGGGGATTGTGACTTGGTCCATCTCGGTTGATATTTTACTGCGTATTTGATAAAGACTTGATGTTGTTCACTATGATTTTGGCTTATTGCCATACTTAGGCTTCGTGCCGACTATTTGAAATTTTTTATGAATTTCCATTGTTGATTTTCCTCACTAATTGAAATATTATTTGAACTCAGTCCAACTGAATTATACTGTTTCATGAACTCAGCTACATATATACTCAACTTCAGATTTAAATGATATTTTTAATGTTGTTTGAGCTGAGTGCCATTGTTTTACTGATGCCCAAGGGACTTATGATTATTTTCTAGACTGATTGAGGTCGAAGGCCATATGTGAGGATATGTTGAGTGATGTGAGGAGGCTTACAGGCCTCGAGTGTTATGTGAGGAGTCTTTCATGCCTCAAGTGTGATGTGAGAAGGCTTTAATGCCTTATGTTGATATGACAGGCTTTAAGGACTTATGATGATATAACGATTGGGCTGTAGGAGCCCCTCCGGAGTCTACACCCCCACAGTGAGTGCGGGTACCCAAGTGAGTTGGGAGTGAGCCCGAGAGGCTAATGTTGTACTATGTGAGTTGGGAGTGAGCTCGAGAGGCTGATGTTGTACTATATGAGTTGGGAGTGAGCCCGAGAGGCTGATGTTGTACTATGTGAGTTGAGAGTGAGCCCGAGAGGCTGATGTTGTACTATGTGAGTTGGGAGTGAGCCCGCGGGGCTGATACTATACTGAGAGTTTGATATTGAGCCCGAGGAAAAGGTTTCTGATTTAATATTAAACCCGAGGGGCAGGTTTCTGATTATTTCTTACTTGTTGAAATTATAGTTTTTAACTATTTTAAAAGAGATTTATCTGATACTTCACGGTTTTATTGTGTAACTGATTTTACTGCTTGAGATAGCGTTATTTGTGCCTTTATGAGATTTCATGCTTTCAGTCATTATTTATTTTTATTACTCACTGGGTCGGAATACTCACATTACTCCCTACATCATGTGTGCAGATACAGGCAGAGCTGAGTTCGCTCCTGAGCACTGATTCATTCCAGACCAGGCGGTGACTAGGAGTAACGAGGTAGCTGTTGACGTTCGCAGCCCCATTTTCTCCCTTATCTTCTGTTATTTATGATATCTCCAGACTTGTAGAAAATTTAGTAAACTCTGTAGTAGCTCATGACTTGTGACACCATGATTTCGGGCTGAGTCGGGATGGTTTTCCCGTTTTATCATGTTTATTCTGCACTTATAATTAAATTATCTATGATTCAGACTTATTCATGCTTAGTAACTGTGAAAAGAGGTATTGTTGTTCTGTTGGTTGGCCTTGTCTTCACAAGAGGCGCCATCATGACCGGATTTAGGAATTGGGTCGTGACATTACATTAGTACTCAATTTGATGTGTTTATTCCATTGAAGTGGTAGAATCTAAATAGAATTTAAATTTTCAATATTAGGACTTCCTATCTAATTTTGTTTAGGAAGGATTCAATAAATAAAATTTAGTTGATTTCAAAATCCTAAGAATTAGGGGAATGATTAAATATTCCTAGGAAAATAATTAAATGACTATTTTGTTTAGAGTTAAACTTATGATTAAAGGGTAAAAAAGGCAAATGATATTTCGCTAAATATAAAATTCCTAGGCATGTATTGTTTTGGATAAGTGTTTTGCGTGTGTACCCCATATCAATAAGTATAAAATTTTGAAACATATATAAATATTTTTAAGCTATGTATACTTAATGTGCAATTGTTAAATGTCATTTCAAAAATATTTTTAAAATTCGATGTTGAGTTAAAGAGTATTAATAGTAGATGATAATTTAGTATTTATTAGCACACTTCGTTACCTTTGCAAACACGGAATCCACAATTACATGCCTTTGTAAAATTGTCTATAAAAATCTTAGATAATTTTAAAGTTTTAAATACTAAGAAAGAAATTTGTAATTTTAAATTTTTAAAAATTAGAAATTTTTACCTAAATAAAATAATTAGACATATTTAATTGCCAATAAACTTTATCTCACCTAACTTCTAAAATAAGGAGTTTTTATTTTTTTATACAATTAGAGATGTAAGATGCATATAGTTCTTGCATTTCAATTTTCAAAACCATAATAAGAGTCTAACATAAAAAGTTTTTTCAATAAACAACTATAGAAAAAGAGCCCAAATTCAGTCTCTTTTTACTATTGGAGACATATGTCACGACCCGAATTTTCCACCACCGGGGTCGTGATGGTGCCTACTATCGGATCTAGGCACGCCAACTATTTAAACATTTTACAAAGTTTTTATCTCGAACAATATGATAAACTCAAATAAATACTTAAGATATGCGGAAGACTTTTAACAAAAACGATATCATAATGCGGAAGTTCAAAATATATCTCTACCCAGTATCTGGTGTCACCACTCACGGACTACTAAGGAGTACTAAAAATATCATTCTGAAAGAAAATACACAAGAGTATGTCTCGATACAAATAAACAAACTGAAATAACATAGATGAGACTCTGTGCCTGCGGACGTCAGCTAAGCTACCTAAGAGTCTCTGGACTGAAGGTCGGCTCCCGGTCTAGAACTGCTGCGGCGGTCCATAAGCTGCCTCCTGATCGGTGCACAAAAAGGTACAGAAGTGTAGCATCAGCACAACCGACCCCATGTGCTGGTAAGTGCCTGGCCTAACCCCGACGAAGTACTGATGAGGCTAGACAGAACTTATCACAATTAACCTGTACAGATATACGTGCAATAACGGGAAATACACGAATTTAAACAACTAAGAGGGAGGGGAGCATGTTGTGGGGTACGATAGTTTAAATATAGAAATCATCGAGTAAGAAATGAAACCGTACAATAACAAATGATAAGGAAAACACAGGAAAGCCCTACATACAAAAAAATAATATACTTGATCCATACTCCGTTGCGGCGTGCAACCCGATCCTCATTTCTCAACATATTATATGGTAGGCGTACCACTCGATCCCATTTCATAATTTCACGTGGTAAGCGTACCACTCGCTCCCATTTCATAATATCACGTGGTAGGCGTACCACTCGCTCCCGTTTCTCCGCGCACAATGTCACTGGCATCTCAGGCCAATAACAATAATCAATATAAGTTATGGTTAGCGTACCACTCGTTCCCATTCCATAATATCACGTGGTAGGCGTACCACTCGATCCCATTTCATAATATCACGTGGTAGGCGTACCACTCGATCCCATGTCATAATGAATAACACTAATAATCTCTCCAAAGGAGGTCCCATTAGGGAAAAACATCAACATAACAGTTAAACCCGGTAAGGGTACAGCTAATAGCCCAACTATCCCGGCAAGGGAGAATTCAATAGTAACAGTCTACTCGTCCCGGTAAGGGAATCATTGCTTCACAAACCATTTTAGTTCATTTTGTTCTTATCCAACACTTTACATGGAAGTTATCAATTTAACAAGACAGTCGTGTCATATCTTTCGAATTAAAAACATTTACGACTCACGGTCATGCTAGACACCGGTGTATAGATACTCGTCACCATGCCTATACAGCGTACTCGATAATTTAGCAAATAGCAATCAAAACACTCTAATCCTATTCTTTCAAACCGAAGTTAGATCAAACACATACCTCGATCTGAAAATAGCAACCAAGCCTCTAACACCGCCTTTCCTCTAAAATCCAACCCCGAAACAACGATATCTAGCCATAATTAGATTCAATATTATCAATAATAGCTCAAGGACACAATTCCATAGCTTAGAAATGAGTTTCCTATCATTCTTCCAAAAATATCAAAATCCGACACCGGGCCCATATGGTCCAAACTCGAGGCTCGGACCAAATTTCAATCACCCATAACCCCACGAGTTCAAATATATAATTTGTTTTAAGATTCGACCTCGAATTGAGGTTGAATTGCCCAAAATCCCAAAAGCCCTAGTTCTACCCAAAACCCTTAATTTCTACCTTGAATTCATGATTTTAGGCTTAGGAATTTACTAATTAATGAAGAAAAGTGAAGGAATTAGGTGGGGAATTACTTACCCAAAAAGTCTTGAAAGGGGGGAGCTTCAATGGGGTCCTAAAGCTTGATGGAGAAGAGGTCTCGTGAGAAGAAGTGATGAATTCCCGAAATGAAATGTTCTGCTTAAAAAAAAATCACTGGAGCAATTAACTCTGTGCGTTCGCGACACATAGGTTGCATTCGCGAAGAAGACCGGGCGGGTAGGCATCGCGTTCGCGGAGTAAAAATGCGAACGCGTAGAAGGAATATACCAGGCCCAATAATTTTGGCCTATGCATTCGCGATTGGCCTCACGCGAACGCGAAGAGGAGTGAACCCAAACTATGCGAACGCGATGAGAGGTTGCGTACGCGAAGAAGGCTGGGGCCAGGGTTACGCGAACGCGTGGGTTTGATCGAGATCGCGTAGGGGAAAAACTCCAAAGCTATGCGAACGCGGGAGGCTAGCGCAAACGCGAAGAAGGAAGTTTCTGTGCAAAAATTGCAGAATTTCTGATGCATTCTAAGTCCAAAAACACTCCGAACCAACCCCGAAATCACTCCCGAGCCCTCGGGGCTCCCAACCAAACACACACAATAACTCAATAACATCCTACGAACTTGCTCGAGCGATCAAATCGCTAAAATAACATCAAAATCAAAGAATCAACCCCCAAAACTCAAAATTTTCATTTCAAAGTTCATAACTTCCAACTTTAGATATTTAGGTTCGAAACATGTCAAACGACGTCCGATTTTGACCAAATTTCATTGAAAGCGCTTAACGCATATTTAAGACCTGTACCGGGCGTCGGAACCAAAATACGAGCCTAATGCCTATATTTTCTAGCTCATTTTCATTTCTATTTTTCCTCAATAATTTCAAAAAATAATTTAACAGAAAAATTCTTTTACCGGGGTTCTGGGCCTCGGATTTCGACTCCGGGCACATGCCCGAGTCCCATATTTTTCTACGAACCTCCCGGGACCATCACATCATGGGTCTGGTTCCGTTTACCCAAATGTTGACCAAAGTCAACTATATCAATATTAATATCATAATTTTTTAAATTTTTCACAGAATTCATATATTTTAACATAAAAACTTTTCGGCTTCGCGCCCGGACTGTGCACGCAAATTGAGGAAACTAAAATTGAGGTTTTCAAGGCCTCGGAAGCGTTGAAAAAAGGGAGAAATACGGTAATGACCCTTTGGGTCGTCATATTCTCTACCTCTAAAACAACTGTTCATCCTCAAACGGACAAAAGGAAGAAGTACCTGAGTCAGGAAATAGATGAGGGTAACGGCTTCGCATATCAGACTCGGACTCCCAGGTCGATGCCTCAGAAGGCAGACCTCTCCACTGAACACGCACTAAAGGAAAACTCTTCGACCTCAACTGTCGAACCTGCCGGTCTAGAATAGCTACCGACTCCTCCTCGTAGGACATATCCTTGTACAACTGGACGGTGCTGAAATCTAACATGTGGGTAGGATCTCCGTGATACCTCCGGAGCATAGACACATGAAACACTGGATGCACTACTGACAAGCTAGGTGGCAAGGCAAGCCTATAAGCCACTTCTCCCACGCGATCAAGAATCTCAAATGGACCAATGAACCTAGGGCTAAGCTTGCCATTCTTCCCAAATCTCATCACGCCCTTCATAGGAGATACACGAAGCAATACTCGCTCACCAATCATGAAAGCTACATCTCAAACCTTGCGATCCGCATAACTCTTTTGCCGCGACTGAGCCGAACGGAGCCTGTCCTGAATGATCTTTTCCTTATCCAAGGCCTCCTGGACTAAATCTGTACCCAACAACCGAGCCTCTCCCGGCTCAAACCATCCAACTGGAGACCTACATCGCCTACCATACAACGCTTCATAAGGAGCCATCTGAATGCTGGACCGGTAGCTTTTGTTGTAGGCGAACTCTGCTAAAGGTAGAAACTGGTCCCAAGAGCCTCCAAAATCAATAACACAGGCTCGGAGCATATCCTCCAATATCTGAATAGTCCTCTCGGACTGACCATCTGTCTGAGGATGGAATGCTGTACTCAACTGAACCTGGGTGCCTAACTCCTGCTGAACTGCTCTCCAAAAGCGCGAGGTAAACTGCGTACCCTGATCGGAAATGATGGATGTCGGCACACCATGAAGGCGAACAATCTCTCGGATGTAGATCTCAGCAAGTCTCTCTGATGAATAGGTGGTGGCAACAGGAATGAAATGTGCTGACTTGGTCAGCCTATCAACAATGACCCAAATAGCATCAAACTTCTTCCGGGTCACCGGAAGTCCAGTAACGAAGTCCATGGTAGTCCACTCCCACTTCCACTCGGGAAGCTCAATCCTCTGAAACATACCACCAGGACTCTGATGCTCATACTTGACCTGCTGACAATTCAAACATCGAGCCACATATGCAGCAATGTCGTTCTTCATCCTACGCCACCAATAATGCTGCCGCAAGTCCTGATAGATCTTCGCGGCGCCCGGGTGAATAGAATACCGAGAACTATGGGCCTCCACTAAGATCAACTCTCAAATACCATCGACATTGGGAACGCATACTCGCCCCTGCAACCTCAAAACACCATCCGCATCTAAAGTCACCTCTGTGGCACCTCTACGCCGCACAATGTCTCTCAGGACACATAAATGAGGATCATCAAACTGCCGATCACGGATATGCTCCAATAATGAAGAACGAGCGACAGTGCAAGCTAAAACTCGGCTAGGCTCAGAAATGTCCAACCTCACAAACCGATTGGCCAAGGCCTGAATATCCAAAGCAA
>MU675431.1:7382-21851 GCA_026770625.1 Nicotiana glauca
ACAAATACAGCAATTATTTCGAGCTCGAATTCTTAAACCCTGAACCAAAGTTCTGGGTTTCTGCTCCCCAGCAGAGTCGCCAGAGCTGTCACACCTCCTTTTTTACCGCATTTACTACACCTCGGGAAAGGATATAATAAAGGAAGGAGTTTTTCCACTTAAAGGACATTCGGAACGAGATTTGTTATTTTTATTTTAGGGTCGCCACTTAGGAAATTAATGGTGTCCCAAGTCACCGGTTAAATCCCGAACCGAGGAAAGTTTGACTCTGTTTATAGTCCGCGAATCAGAAATCCGGATAAGGAATTTTGTTAACCCGGGAGAAGGTGTTAGGCATTCCCGGATTCTGTGGTTTTAGCACGGTCGCTCAACTGTTGTATTTATTTTTATCTGATTTTCATATGTATTCTATTTTTATATGCTTTTATTAATAATTCGCTTTTATTGTTGAGTTTTACAAGAATTACAACGTCGTGAAAATGTATCTCGAACCACGTCGTACCAGTACGCCCGTGGCTTTTAACACATTTCGACTTCGTTGAGATTTGGATTTGGGTCACATAAATGTGCACCTGTATTTGAGAAAGTAATATTATTAACGTTCGGGCCTAAAGCAACTAACGCATCTATTAGCTTTGGAGGAAGACCGTAAAATTTGCTAGACGGTCCTCTCAAATTCTAATATTTTTTAATTTCACTTTTTCAAAACTCAGTTATGTATCTATATGTTAATTCCCTTTTTCCAACTATTTTCTCTTGCTTTCGGTGATTTTATTGGATCCTAATGATGACATTTAGTATTTCAATTTTGCCTGAAACCTAGAACATTTTTTACATATAAGCCTACTGCTAACGGAAATCATTTCCTAATTCTATTGATCCTTTCTTGTGAAGTTCAAGCTAAAATCAAAAATGGGCAACCAGGCCGACTTCAATGGTTAAGTGTTCTGTTTTTTAAACGCTAATGCCTTTTATTATCTTATGTGTTTAAAGTTTTATTATAAACTTTTACATAGGATTACCTTTTATTGAGAACTAACTATTTCAATTAAGCTAAACTACAATAATTAAATGACCGATGAGAGAAAATACCGACAATCTAAAATGATATGTAATTGCTGATTGAAATCTTTATATGAATCAAGTGAAGTTTGCAAACTTATATACCTTTACACACTATGAGCTAACAGTCTAGTATCCAAGGCAACAATAGACACTTTTTATCAAATAATAGACTCCTCTCCACTACTACCACTAAGCAGTTATACCTCAAAGTAAAAGAACAACACTGTCGCAGAACTAATATCAAACTACACTTCAAATTCAGATATTCATATGCGTTTAACATTCAAATCTTAACACGTCTTAAACTTCAGAATTTTTTTAAAAAAAAACAGTCCAGTCTGATTCAATATGTACAAAACAAAATAGAATCGAATAGCAATTTTTTTTTAAAAAAAATATACGAATTATTTTAATACAATAAGAAAAACTGAATTGAACTCAAACATCTAGATCTTCTCATATTTCAACCTCAGATTTTGTCGGTTACACAATTTCTGGAATTTATAGAAGTGTACCTGAGAAATTCAGAAGAAGAAATGAAATTCAACAGTTTTATCCAATAGCAACATCAACAACAGATCAGCAATTTGAATCCAGCAACAACAGGATTTTTTTAAAACAACCAGTCAAACTTATTCAATCATCAATCAGAATTTCAGCAACCAAAATAGTATTCATCCGATCTAACTTGTACTTTTAAGATCGAGATTTAAGCTGTAAAGTTCAATGTAACAGTATCTCTTCTGGATTTTTTACTGGTTCTCATTATTTTATTTTTTTTTATTTTAGAGTGATTTCAGATGTAGAAGAAGGAGATTTTTTTATCTGAAATCGTTAGTTTCAGATCTGGAATATAGCAGACATTTTTTCGGGATTTTCTAGGGCTCCAAAACTTGTGAATTGTGGCAGAATTTGCCTTATTTATAGAATTGAAAATGGAGGGAGATTTAATTTTTCAGTATTTTTAGATTAGTCCTCCTTTTTCTGACTTGTTAAACAAGTTACTACACTTATTTTGTTAAAACTTGCATTACGACCTATTCTAGAATATTCTAGTTGCTTCTACCATGTTCCTACCTCTTGAAAGGTCTATTTTACCCTCATTTGTATTTGTTATTTACTAATTCTACCCTTTTTAATGCCCATAATACCCTACAGCTAAGCTGATATTACCAATAACCTACTCTAAAATTCCAATAGTGCCCTCACTTCTCTTTCAAAATTACCAATTTTCTTTTTACCCAACCTAATTAATTTCTATCCTTTTTCCTTATTTATTTTTTATTGTTATAGACTAATTATTGTTACAGCTATAACCAATACCCTAAGACTAATTATCAGACTAATTAAAATATTAAAACTGAATTCACTGAATTTCAAGATAGAATTAAAAGCAAAAAATTATCAAAACAGATTCACTAATCACAAACGAAACTAATCAGTAGTAATTACCAATTTTAATCAAACGAGTAAATCCTATTATTCTAATCAGTCGATAAAACAGAACTAACACTTAATACTAATTAACAAAAAATCTAAAACTAATCCATCCAAACAAACTAACAATTAACGAATCACATGAATCACTTTAAACTATCAGACGAATATATACTAATCTAAAAATTGCCCACATATTAATAACCTTGAACAAATTCAGAGCCTAATTAAGAAACGGATTAATCATATAATTCCCAGTTACTACAATTTTAAAGACGAATTCTAAAGCTAACAAACAGAGATGAATCAAAAATCATGATAAAGTCAAAAAGAGGGAAACATGTATATAGAAACATATAAAAAGAAAAGAACCGAAATAAAATAAAGAGAAGAAAGAACTTAGCCTTTTTTTTTCATTATCTTTTCTTCTTTTCTCTTTAAAAAACAATTCTGGTTATCCAGGAGGCCTTCTATACCCTTTTCTTGAAAATTTCGTCGCCGGCAAACTTTTCTTGAACATTTGAGGATTTTCCGGCGATCCCTGAGACTTGAGGGCTTCGACACGGTGTTGAGGATGTCAAGAGGGTAGGAGGGTGTGAGTTTGAACATCGGCGCCGCCGTAGGCGGTGGTGGCGGCGCCTAGGGTTTGAGGGTTTTGGGGAGTTGTGGTGGGATTTGGGGAGAACTAACGGGTGATTCGAGTAGAGGGAGAAAAGGGGAGTATTTTGATGTTGGTTTGGTTAGGAACGGAGACCCGCCGCCGCCGTGGGCGAATTCCGGCGGGCGGCGGGGAGGTGGTCGGCGGTGGTGATGATAGAGAATATACGAGGAGGGGGAATTGATTTTAGGGTTATAATAAACCCATTTTATTAATTATGTATCATTGAGGCTGGACCGTAGGATCATTAAAAATGAAAGGCCAAGATTAACGACGCCCTAAACGGCGTCGTTTCGTGTTTATAGGACTGGACCGGATGGGCAAAGTTTGGGCCTGGGTCGTCTGATTTGGTATGGGCTTGGGGGTTTGAGGGGTTTTTTGGGCCAAAATTTTGGGCTGAAAGGCTTATAGACTTTTTGTTATTATTTTCACCTTTTGTATTATATATATTCTACTTTGTATATTATTTTGTGATTTCTTTTCTTTTGTACTTTTTGGTATTTATTTATTTCTGATTTTATTTTTATTTTGTATTTTGTATTTTATATTTTTGGTATTTTTGTATTGGTATATTTTTTATTTTTTTAAAACTAAATAAAACCTAATTAAACTAATTAAATCCTAATTAAACTATTTAAATTCTAAAAATCAATTGTCTATTAAAAATGCCTAAGAACTATATATATTTTTTAATTTTTTTTAAATTATTCTAAAATGAATTAATACCTATTTAATACTAAAATGTGGAATTAAATTCCTAAATGCATTATTATTATTTTTTTGTATTTTCACATGCACAAATAACATGTAGACAATTAACACAAAATTCACAGAAATTGTAAAAATAAGAGAAAAATTGTTTCTTTTGAATTTTATGGGAATAAACTCATATATAGGGTAAAAATCACGTGCTAACAAGACCTAACAGGCTTGCTCGGTCGAGTTTACACGGTTGAGCGCCAGTCGCGCTCCTCAAATTTTGGGGTGTGACACTTCACGTCAAGTTTAAATAGAGATTTTGATGCCAAATTGTGTGAGAAAACTCGTTATGGTTAATCCTCCGAATTGTTCTTATATGTACCAAAATTATTTGATTGATTGTGTCTAGTTGTTGGTAGTATACAAAGATGTGTGGAAGTGAAGTAAGTGACTGGGTAAATGTGGTAAGGTTGATCTTTGGATTCTTGCTGTGATTGGTACTTTACATTAATTGGTGTTGTGACCCTATAATTGTAAAAGATGCATTCCAATATGATCAAGGTGCTATTGTTGATAACTTAAAAAGGGTGCAAGGAATCTGAATCATGTATTGAAATGCTAAGACCTTAAATTGAGATTGAGTTGCATATCTTATGCCAAACTATGTGAAATCCTCTATGTGTAGAAATGTTTATAGTAATCAAATGAATTTGAGAAATAGAGTGTGGCCAACGTACCGAGAACTTGAATTATAATTATATAATGTCATGATTGGAAAAGAAGGATTCAAGAATAATTGGTGTAATTATTTGCTTATGCCTTCAATGTATGTTTTTATTGCAGCTTGGTGTACCCCTTCTATTGATTTGGAAGAGCCCCTGGTGTTTAAAATTCCATTGTCAATAAACATGAGGTGTATGATCTCTGAGATATTGTATATGCCGAGGATTCATGGTTCCTCTCATGTGTACATGACATCTTGAATTGAATGGCTTGTTGTTGAAATTGATATTGAGGTGAAATATGTGGAGATGATGTGAAATGTGGGAAATAAGAGATTGAGTTATGAAATGGCCTAGTGCCAAGTATGCTGTAATGATTGTGGCCCCATGTGCCGATTAATTGATATGTCGAACCTATGGACGGGCTATGAAACACATAGGTGTTTAACGTAATATGTGAACCCTATGGACGGGCTATGAAACGCATAGGTGTATAATATAATATGTGAACCCTATGGACGGGCTATGAAATGCATAGGTGTATAATATAATATGTGAACCCTATGGACGGGCTATGAAACACATATGTGTATAATGTAGTATGTGAACCCTATGGACGGGCTATGAAACGCATAGGTTTATAACATAATATGTGAACCCTATGGACGGGCTATGAAACGTATAGGTGTATAATGTAGTATATGAACTCTATGGACAGGCTATGAAATGCATAGGTGTATAATATGATATGTGAACCCTAAGACGGGCTATAGAACGCAACCTAGAGGCATGGAAATTATGTGAAAGTTATGTGATCCCTTTTATTTGTTGATATGGGAATTGTTAAAGCTTTTTATTTACTTTTATGATATCTTTATTCTTGTTTGAGAGTTCTTTCTAATTAGATGGTATTTAGTTATACATTCTAGTGCTATTCAATGGCACTAACATCCCTTTTGCCGGGGGCGCTATATTTTTTTAAATGAATGTAGGTGGCTCCATAGCGGATAGTGCCGATCATGTGTAGCGGAGCATCCTCCTTCCCAAAGATCTTGGTGAGCCCCTTTCTTCTTCAAGGGGCTATATTGCACGTCATCTTATTTTAGATTTTCACTTTTGAGGTATAGCCGGAGCCTTGTTACCGACATTTCTATATTACATTACTCTTCAGTTATGTTTAGAGGCTCCGTAGATAGGTTGTGGGTAGTGTCGGGTATTAGAATTAAAGTAAGAATATTGATGTTTGGCAAAGACTTATAACACTTGTGATATTTTGATAATTATGATTTAAGTTGCTAATGGAAAGGAAATGAAAGTTGTTAATGAAATACTTACTAAATCTGATTAATGGAGTCCATCTCCTATTTAGTCATGAGGTTGTTTGGATAAACCTAACAGGCTTGCTCAATCGGGTTTACTCGGTTGAGCGCCGGTCACGCTCCTCGGATTTTGGGGCGTGACATTTATTGAAGAAGAGATCGGGTTGAAAAATTAGAAAATCTGGAGCCGAGTCGTGTCTGCGGTCGTAGAGTGAAAATGCGGTCCGCATAATGGAACGCAGAAGTACTCCTAAAATCTAACTTTTCTACCTGGGGTTGCGACAGAAATGCAGTCCATATTTCTGTTCTGCGGTCACATAATGCACTGCAGAATTGGCCTTCACAAATACTTGAGGAATTTATGCGATGATTATGCGGTCCGTATATTGATTATGCGATCGCATAATAGACCGCATTTTCAACTTCAATTTCGACTAACTCACTGGTTAACTCTGCGGTAGAAATGCGGTCCGCATACCTGATCTGCGACCGCATTCTGGACCGCATAATGGCAATTTTCTGGAAAAATTTTGATTCTTGGTTTTTAAGAGCTTGGATAAATACCAAGGGTCCGAACCTGGACATTTCTAAGAGCTTGGCAATTTTCTACACATTTATAACACATATCCGGATCTGGACACCACAAGCTACTAGGTTTTGAGTAGAAATTTTTTAGGGGGCCTTACATCCTGCCTCACTGAAAATCATTCGTCCTCGAATGAGGAGTTTTTGAAAATTAGTTGGTTTTGAAAGACATGATATGCAGACTCTCAAAATTTTCACTAACTCCCATATTTTTAGAAAACTTTCGCCTGAGTTTCCTTTGTATTATGGACATATCTACTTGTCAGATAGCCCTCGAAACATATTTTCAAACACCATTACACAATTCCTACCATCCTTACAAATGTTGTACAATTCATTAACTCGACAATTGCACATATTCAATCACTTGACAAACTTTTGCACATAGTTTGATTACTACAATGAGTCCCATATAGTTTACCACTTCGATTCACTATACACATGTAAATTAATCATTACCAATGGGGATATTTTTCTTTCATCTCATCTTCCACTTCCCACGTGGCTTCCTTGACTTGTTGTTGTTGCCACAACACTTTAACTGAAGGCAATTTCTTTATTTCACAATTTACGGACTTGCCTATCAAGAATAGCAACCGAAATTTCTTCATATGATAACTCTTCAGTAACTTTGATGTCTTCAACTGGCACTATGGTGGACGGATCTCCAACCACTTTCCTTAACATAGACACATGGAACACCGGGTGCACTGGGGACATTTCAGGGGGAATCTCCAGATTATAAGCAACTTTCCCTATCCGTTGAGCGATCCGATACGGTCCGACATAGCTAGGACTCAACTTCCCTTTCTTCCTAAATCGCATGACTCCCTTCATAGAAGATACCCTCAAGAACACCCAATCATCAACTTGGAATTCCAATTCTCTTCGACGTATGTCTTCATAGAACTTCTGGCGACTCTGAGCAGTCTTCACCCTTTCCTGAATGACTTTAACTTTTTACATAGCCTGGTGCACGAGATCTGGTCCTATAAATTCTGCTTCACCCACTTCAAACCACCCAATCGGAGACCTACACCTTCTTCCGTACAATGCCTCAAATGGGGCCATCTGAATGCTAGCATGAAAGCTTTTATTGTAAGCAAATTCTATAAGTGGAAAGTGATCATCCCAATTACCTTTGAAATCCAAGACACAAGCTCGCAACATATCTTGAAGCGTCTGAATATTCCGCTCTGCTTGACCATCGGTCTGCTGATGGAAAGTCGTGCTGAGATTCACCTGGGTACCCAAACCTTGCTGAAATTTCTTCCGAAAATTAGCTGTGAACTGAGCCCCTCGATCCGAAATAATAGAGTGCGGATTACCATGAAGCCTCACTATTTCCTTGATGTACAACCGAGCATACTGTTCTGCAGTATCGGTGGACTTGACTGGCATGAAGTGAGCTGATTTGGTGAGTCGATCCACTATCACCCAAATTGAGTCGAACTTTCACTGAGTGCGGGGTAATCCTACCACGAAATCCATGTTGATCATCTCCCATTTCCACATTGGTATTTCCATAAGTTGGGTTAAACCACCGGGACACTGATGCTCAGTTTTTACTTGCTGACAATTTGGACATTTAGATATAAAGTCAGCCACATCCCTCTTCATACCGTTCCACCAATAAATTTCCTTGAAATCGTGATACATTTTCGTAGAACCTGGGTGCACCGAACACATGGAATGATGAGCCTCCGCCATTACTCTCTCCCGAAGGTTATCCACATCTGGAACACATAGCCTTCCTTGACATCGTAACACACCATCATTGTCGTCGAGTGAAAATGCTGAAGTTTTGTTGTTCAGAACTGCCTCCTTCATCTGTGCCAATGCTGGGTTGATGAACTGTTTTTCCTTGACTTCCGCTACAAGATATAATTCTGATCTATTACGCACTATAATTTCCTCCTCATTTGGGGTCGAAATACAAACCCCAAGACTGGCCAACTGATAGACCTCCCGAGCTAGGAGCCTCTGATCCGCCCCCAAGTGAGCCAAACTACCCATGGATTTTCGACTGAGGTCATCGGCCACCACATTCGCCTTTCCTGGATGGTATAAGATGTTCATATCATAATCTTTAAGAAATTATAACCACCGCCGCTGCCCCAAATTTAACTCCTTCTATTTGAACAAATATTGGAGACTCTTGTGGTCCGAGAATACATCTACATGGACCCCATAAAGATAATGCCGCCATATTTTCAAGGCAAATATAACTATTGCAAGCTCCAAATCATGCGTCTGGTAATTCTTCTCATGATTCTTGAGTTGCCTTGAGGCATACGCTATAACCTTCCCATGCTACATCAATACAAACCCCAAACTGACCCTGGAAGCATCGCAATAGACCACAAATCCTTCCGTACCTTCTAGCAAGGCCAATATCGATGCCGAGGTCAACCTTGACTTCAATTCCTGAAAACTTTTCTCACAAGTGTCGGACCATTAGAACTTAACTGCTTTCTGCGTCAATTTAGTCAATGGGGAGGCGAGGGTAGAGAATCCCTCCACAAACCTCCCGTAGTACTCGGCTAAACCCAAGATGCTACGAACCTCCGTCGGGGTCGTGAGTCTAGGCCAATCCTTCACCGCTGCAATCTTATAGGGATCCATATGAATCCCCTCACTGGAAACAACATGACCCAGAAAAGTGACGGACTCCAACCAAAATTCACATTTTGAGAATTTAGCGTATAACTGGTGCTGATGAAGAGTCTGCAAAACTGCTCTGAGGTGATCAGCATGATCCTCCCTGCTCCGCGAATAAACGAGGATATACATACCTGGAGTCAAATTCCATATTTAACTTCAACTTTCAATTCACCCAATATCCTGGCAACGTCAATCTAGTTCTCAAGTTAACACATACATCTTAGAATCGAAGTTCACATTTACTACTCAAACTTATTTAGGTTGTCAACCCCTCTTTTGCAAGCCTTTCCTTCTACCCAACTCCTCTTACTTGATTTTAGGTTTTATAGAACGTGCATGTGTATTTAAACTTCCATTTTCAAGAATCAATTCATGAGAACCCCCCGCCCCTTCATTTAAATTTGAAAATCAATGAAAAAGGCTTGGGGATTTTACCTGCAAGAGTGGAGATGAAGACAAGTAGATGAAATTTTTCCAGGCTTGGAAGACTTTGGAAAATCAATTGATGAGGATGAGACTTTCTCTCTCAAGAACCCTCTCTCACTTATCTCTAGTTCTATCCAGAAAATATGTAAAAATGAAGGGTTGGGGTATTTTTTTGAAGAAGAGATCGGGTTGAAAAATTAGAAAATCTGGAGCCGAGTCGGGTCTGCGATCGCATTTTGCGATCGCAAAGTAGAAATGCGGTCCGCGTAATGGATCGCCGAAGTGCTCCTAAAATCTGACTTCTCTGCCGGGGTTTGCGATAGAAATGCAGTTCGCATTTTTATTCTGCAGTCGCATAATGCACCGTAGAATTGGCCTTCACAAATCCTTGAGGAATTTATGCGACGATTATGCGGTCCACATATTGATTATACGATCGCATAATAGACCGCATTTTCAACTTCAATTTCGACTAACACACTGGTTAACTCTGCGGTAGAAATACGGTCCGCATACCTGATCTACGACCACATTCTGGACCGCATTCAGATCTTGAGTAAGATGATTCCTTTTTAGAGCTTTCCCCTTTTTGACTCGCTTTTAATTTTTTGTTGAGAGCTTTTCTCAGAGAACCAGTAGCTACAGTCTTTCTTGCCAACATTTTCTGTCGGCGAAATCTTGGTTTAGGGTTGTCGTTAGGAGGTGCAGATGAAGATGTGTTAGAAGTTGTTTGTGGTGGAGTTAATGGATTTTCTTGAGGATTAGTCATGGTGGAGAATCTCTGCATAATTTTGGGAATTTTGAAGAGTTTTAGAGAGAAGGAAGATCATTAGAGGTTTAAGCTTAATGACGGTTATGGAGCAATATGAGTATGTGGAGTGTATTTAAAGTAGAGTATGATTAGGTGCAGTAATGGTAGTCTTTTGCAGTGGTCAATCAGGAGTCTCATCTCATTAGGACTCCGTTCTTTAAGTGGTAATTGATCGACGCTATTTTTTAGGAAATAATCCATTTTTATTTAGAATTCTAAGAGAATGAAACTGGTTCAATGCTCAACGGTTATATTTTTAGGAGTTTGGTTAGTACATGACTTCTGCTCATAATTGGAATATTTATTTTTCTAATTGTGCAAAGTATAGAAACATACCTGACCTTCTCTCATGAGCGCATACTGATGAACTAGGTTCTTCAGGTAGAACTTCTCTTGATTACGCCTCATATATCAGAATAGAAAAAAAACTTTACAAGAGATCAATGAATTAATATAAACACACGTAACAGGAGAATACTGATTAGAGTATGAGACTGGGTAAGAATCAGAATTTCTAACCAAAAATTTGTTTTTTTCATTTTCCCTTTTTTTTAATTGCATTTTGAACTAGTTCCTTTTAGGTGATCTTAATCATCCCTAATTCCAACCTGTTCCTTTCAAAGTTTTCCCTATTCTCTGCTTTGGTGAAGATATCAGCTATTTTTTTATCAGTAGCACAGAATTCTATTGAGATTAATCTTTTCTCATAATTATCTCTCAAGAAGTGGTGTCTAACATATATGTGCTTGGTCGTTTTATGAATAACAGGGTTCTTTGTCATACTTATAGCACGTTATCACAAAATATTGGTATGCATCCCACTTCTGTTCCAAAATCTACTAATTATTTTTTAATCTACAATAGTTGAGCACAACAAGAAGCTGCAGCCACATACTCAGCTTCAGTAGTAGATAGGGCTACTGAATTTTGCTTATTGGTAGCCCATGATACAAGACATGAGCAAAGGAAGTGTGCCATACCTGAGATAATTTTTCTATCCACTAGGAAACCTTCATAGTCAGCATCAGCATATCCTACTAGATTGAAATTACTACCTTTAGGGTACCAAAGACACAATTTAGTAGTGCCTTTCAGATATCCCAATGTCCTCTTGACAGCAGTCAAGTGAGACTCTTTTGGATTTGCCTGAAAACAAGCATATAGCCCTACACTGAAAACAATGTCAGGTCTACTGGCAGTAAGATACAAAAGTGAACCAATCATACCCTAATAGAACTTCTGATCAACTGATGAACCAGGTTCATCAATATCTAATTTAGTGGTAGTTGCAATAGGTGTATCTATTTCTTTATAATCCTCCATTTTAAACTTCCTGATTAGTTCTTTTGTATACTTCTGCTAGTGAATCATGTTTCCATTTTGACTTGTTTGATCTGCAATCCTAAGAAGAAGCTAAGCTCACCCATCATGCTCATTTCAAATTCACTTCCCATTAGTTTTGCAAACTCTTTGCTTAGCTTGTCAGTGGTGGCCCCAAAGATTATGTCATCAACATAAATTTGTACAACAAGAAGGTCCTTACCTTTTTCCCTTAAGGATAAGGTACTATTTATTTTACCTCTCTTGTACCCATGCTCCAGTAGGAATTTTGAGAGACTTTCATACCATGCTCTTGGTGCCTGTTTGAGTCCACAGAGATCCTTGTCCAGCTTGTACACATGTTCAGGACATTCTTTGCTTTCAAACCATGGAGGTTGTTTCATAAACACGTCTTCCTTCAAGTAGCCATTCAGGAAGGCACTTTTGACATTCATTTGATGACGAGTGAATTCCATATATGGTGCAAAGGCTATAAGAAGCCTGATTGCCTCTAGTCTTGCAACTGGAGCAAATGTCTCATCATAGTCTATTCCTTCCTCTTGGCTGTAACCTTGTACTACCAACCTTGCCTTGTTCCTTATGGTAGTTCCATATTCATCAAGTTTGTTCCTAAAGACCCATTTAGTGCCAATGACTAATCGATCCTTGGGTCTTGGAACTAGGTGCCAAACTTGACTTCTTTCAAACTGGTTTAGCTCATCCTGCACTGCATTCACCCAATCTGCATCCTGCAAAGCCTCAACAATATTTTTAGGTTCAATTATGTATAAGAAAGCATCAAAAGCACACTGATTCTTTAATTGTGATCTGGTTTTGACTCTAGATGTTGGATCAGTGATAATATTCTCAATGGGATGAGAACTTTGATAGTTGTGAGGTTTTGCAATCAACTGGCTTCTGCTGGATATTTTAGCAGTTTGATGAGGAACAGGTTCATGAACAGGTTCCTTTAAGGAGTTTATTCAATTCCTCTTTGATTTCTTCCCCCTGCCAGGTTACCCTATAAGGAAGAACCTATTCCATTACTTGTTCCTTCTGCAGGTGTCACTTTCACTTGAGTTGATGCTTCAACCAAGTCTTTGACCAGTCCAATGTCTTCATCTTCATGTTCCTGCCTCTCAAAAAGAATGTTAGTTTCATCAAATACTACATGCACACTTTCTTCTACACACATAGTTATTTTATTAAAAACTTTATAAGCTTTGCTATGTGAAGAATATCCCAATAATACTCCCTCATCACTTCTGGGATCAAATTTTCCTATGGAGTATTTTCCATTATTGTGCACATAGCACTTGCAACAAAAATTCCTAAGATGGGATATGTTTGGTTTTCTCCCTTTAAGTAACTCATAGGTAGTCTTCTCTACAAGAGGTCTAGTCATGTATCTATTTATGATGTAACATGCAGTTTTTACAGCCTCTGCCCAGAAGCTCTGAGGCAATTTGCTAGATAGTAACATTGTTCTAGCCATATCCTCAAGAGTTCTATTTCTCCTTTCAACTTCTCCATTTTGTTGTGGAGTCCTGGGGGCAGAGAAGTTGTGATCTATGCCATTTTCGTCACAGAATTTAGCAAACTTAGAGTTTTCAAACTCAGTTCCATTATCAGACCTAATGGATGCAAGATGATTTCCTAATTGTTTCTGAGTCTTCCTAACAAATGTAGAAAACATGTCAAATGCTTCATCTTTGGAAGTTAGAAATAAAACCCAGGTGAATCTAGAATAGTCATCAACTAGCAAGATTACATACTTCTTTCCACCTCTGCTCATGATTCTCATTGGACCACATAGATCCATATGAACTAGTTCCAACGTCTTGGATGTACTTACCATTTTCTTGGATTTGAAGGATGACCTTACCTGCTTCACCCTTGCACATGCCTTACAAACTTTGTCTTCCTTGAACTTAATATTAGGTAAACCTACAACCAAGTCCTTGGATACTAATTTGTTTAGTTGATTTAGACTGGCATGACAAAGTCTTTTGTGCCATAGGAGGGGATCATTAACTAACACATTTAAGCAAGTGAGTTCATTTTCTGAAAGAGTTGACAAATCGACAATGTAAATATTGTTAACTCTTTTTCCCTGCAAAACAATCTTGTCAGTGGTAAGGTTAATCACAAAGCATTTGGTTGAGGTAAAAGTGATAACGTCCAAATCCACTACTAAAAAGCAATAGACACAGTCGCATGAAATATAATTTACCCAACTATGAGTCGGGGTCGAATCCCACAGAGAACAATGTGTAGGCGATAAGGAATGTAAGAAAATTATCGCTAGTTGCGCAATGCCAAACACTAAGAATTTTGGTTGGAAAATGTTTTATACCTAAATGCGGAAATGTAAATTAACCTAGAAAGCAAGTAAAATGATCAATGGCTACAAGTGTGGTTGCATCGGGAATTACACTCAAGTAACGATCCAATGTAGTTCATGATTTTACAAATATGAGTGAGTTCATGATAATTAGCCACGAATAATAATTCTTAATTAGCTTCTTCCGAAAACTAACAAGACTTCCTAATTGAATTATCCCTAATCACAATTAGAAGATTAAGCACACCCGGAAGGCTACAAGTAGTTCAATCCTATCCCTAGGTAGAATCTATAAAATGAGGGTTAACGCCGCAAGTTCTTGATAATTAATCTTTCCTAACCCCAAACTATTTTTCCCAAAATCAATTCGGAGTTAATGAGCGAGTCCTAGGGTTAGCTAATCCCTTTGGAAACATTAA
>MU675431.1:22700-48045 GCA_026770625.1 Nicotiana glauca
ATTCAATACATAAGCACAACAAGGTATTTAATCCACACTTTAAATATGAATACTTCCATAAACAAGGTTCAAGTATTGGAAATAAATACTACACACTTAAATATTCAATACAAAGCAAGGAAATGAAGAAATAAACATAAATGGGCAAGAAAATCTTAACCCCGAGCTTCAATCTTCAAGACCCAAGTGTGTGTGCAAAACCCTAGCTTCCAAAAATGTTCTCTCTAAGTCTCATGAACTGAAAATATGCCAAAAGATACGCCAAAGATGATCTGAATTGGGTATTAAGGGATTTGGGGTAAAAAAATGTGAAATTCTAAAACTGCCCAGTTTTCACGCCTGATTTCTTCATCGCGTTCGCGAGTATAGATTCGCGTTCGCGAAGGCTGCTTATTTTTGCTCATCACGTTCGCGTAAATACCTTCGCGTTTGCGAAGGTTTCTGTTACTCTGCATCGCGTTCGCGTGTATACTACGCGTTCGCATAGATTTGGCTACTGATTCATCGCTTTCGCGTGCTCTCATTCGCGTTCGCGAAGAGAATTTCACTGGGCAGATTCATTTTGTCCGTTTTAGCTCCTTTTTTACTTGTTTTCACTTGGTTTCTTCACTATTACTTCTAAATCACATACAACCTGTAAAATAGAAGTAAATGGCATCAAATACACGATTTTATCACTCAAACATAGCAAAAGTATAGATCTAAAGACAAGATAAGTTGGTAAAATACTAACTTATCAAACCCCTAAACTTAAACTATTGCTTGTCCTCAAGCAATTAAAACGACAAAATCTCCTCCCAAGTAGTTAACTCAACAATGCATCCATATCATGCCAAGCCAAAAAGAAAGTCTACTTTAAGCACAAATGCATGACTTCGATTGGTACCAACAATTACTCCAAGGCATATGAATTATCAAGCACTGCACATAAGCTTCATTATACTTCAAGTGCTCAAACACTAATGCAAATCAAAGTAGCAATCAAGTCACGACACTAAAGCTTCAAAATTTTCCTCTCTATCACAATCAACTTTCTTTGGTCATTCTTTCCAATTGAAAATGGGATTAAATTCACAACTCAAATCTCATGTGCCCTCACATTTAAGAGAGGATCCCACAATCATAAATCTTAATTTCAAAACAAAAATGGGATATCAAATGGAAAGAATTAACTCTCTCTCAAAAAGATGTTCAAATGCATACAAGTAGTACCATAGGCTTGCCCTTCATGTATTCCTTCACTAATGTAGACAACTCGGTTCAAAATCAATTAGGACTTAAAGGATTGTAATTTAGTCTTTTGGTTAAGGTAAGGCAAAATTTTGGTTAAAGTGACTCAAAACCTCCCGAAGCACTACAATATTTATAATTAAAGTCCCCTTCCTTCAAAAACATTTTCCATCCTTTCTTCACTTTTCATTCCACACCTAGTCTTCTCTTTATTCACGACTTTTTATCACTTTATTCTATATACATTTTTTTTTCAAAGTTAAGGAAGATTTCATTTTTTTTTCTACCTTCCACCTTTTCAAACAACTTTCATATCACCACTTTTCCAACCTTCAGCCCCCACACTTAGCCTTTTAGCCTATATTTACACTTTCAAAGTACTTAGGGAGGTAGGGTGTCAAAAGCTAGATCAATTAAGAACAAAGGATTTAAGCTAGTAATATGATTGCCAAAGAATAAGGTTAAAGGCTCAAAATGGGTTGACTAGGGAAAATATTTAAGGGTAGGAAATTTAAGGTATACTAGCGGTCCAAGGAAGGCCTAATATCATTTTTCAAACCAAGTTAGTCTATAATTTCACCTTAAAGCACATTCCGGGCAAGTTCTAGACCACAAGTACTACAAAAGAACTCACAAATAAATCTCACCACACATGGCACGTGAAAACTCAAGTGGAATACAAATCCAAAATCCAATTAGAACAAATGACGCAAAGAGGTTACCTATAGCCTAAAGAAAGCTATTTAGTAAATTAAAAAGCCAAAAATTGAGTCTAAAAGGTCATGGCATTTTTTTTACTTCAATTGTTTTCTTTTTCAACAAACACAAATTCATATGCCAAGGTTTAAATTATGTTGGTACCAAGCAAGCCACAACTTGGTCAATGGGCACCAACCCCAACTCAAACCATTTATTTTCCTAATTTAACAAAAGCTAATCCTAACTACAAGACTAATTCCCTTAAGAAAGTTGTCAATCTATCCATCATCAGGAAAAGTCGCCAAATATTTTTTTTTTACAATTACCCGGTTCAAGAAGAAAATTGGCATCCTTGGAAAAAGAACCGTGCTATAAAGAAAACCAAGGATATTGCCACTAACATAAAACATACTATATAAAAAATTAAGAAGCTAATACAAATTAATTCAAGAAGCTAATAAAAATTAAGAAGCTAATAATTATCAGGTAACAAAAAAAAATTAGGAGTTAATAAACATACTAATATAACACATCACATGAAAATATATTAACAACAAAATGAAAATAATCATAGTAACAATCTGCCATCCCCATAGTTATCCACAATTATACAATAAGAACAGTTATACAAAAAGCCACCCCCCAACTAAAGATGTTGCAATGTCCCAAATGCAACTAAAAATGATAGAGTAAAATGGTGGAAAGTTCTCCTTGGATACTGCATCAGTCAGAACTGGATGTGGTGGGAAATTTAAGTTCCAAGTCTGCATTATCATCATCATCATCCGAGTCCTGTGAACCACAAAGTGTACTCAACTTCTGCATCATCTTGGAAAGCAGCTTACTTTTCTTCTTCTCGTGCTCCTTGAATTTTCTTTGCCTCCTTTCTATCTTACCTTGCCTGCGGCTCATGTTTTCTAGCCTGGTGCCCATTGCCTCCATCTTACTTGTGATTTCCTTCTGCTCTTTGACTATGTCATCTAGGGATTTTGGGGCATTCTCCCCAGTAGATGTGCTTGCCCTAGATGGGCTAGTGGGAAGGCCAGCTATAAGCTGCCTAACATGTGCATCAACCCCATAAATCTAGCTGGACAAATGGCGCATAGTGTGAGGCCCAGACTGGAGGGGTCCCATAGGGTCAAAGGATCCGGCGGGATCAGTAGTGGTCTCTGTGAATTGCCCAAATGAAGAGGAGGCTACATCAATGCGCCTCTTTTTATGCTTTTCACTTGGTCCCCTTTTCAGTATGGGATGGATCATCGGCTTGCCAGAACCTTTCTCAACGTCATTGGGGCGTTTAAGCACCCCTGCATCATTGCAAAGTCTGGTGATCAAAGAGGGAAAGAACAGGCTCTTGGACCTCCCATTAGCAACTTCCTCAATCTCTCGGACAATATGCTCCCCCACATTAATAGGCAATCCGTCCATGAGAGCGGCAATCATGAGTGCCTTGTCTGTTGTTACATCAGTGTCATTTATAGAAGGTGACACTCTGGAACAAATAATGGAAAACCATGTCTTTGCTTCCGCAGTGAAGTCGTGAGAATCCACTCTCTTATGCAATGTTAGCCACTTTGGAGTGACCCCCACCATGCAGCTTATCTATCAGCCATTGGTTGCCCCCTGCTCTTGCTCTTTCTTTGTAAGCCTCGTTGTCAGCATTGGAGAGGCCATAAACATCATTGATAATCTGAGAGCCGAAATGAACCTGTACGCCCCGCACAGTAGTCACCAATACACCCTAGAAGTCAGTCTGTATGGCATTTGCATAGAACTCCAAAACTATTGTGTGGTTGGCGTTGATTGGTGGCTCAGCAAAACACATCCATCCGCTCTCCATCAAGCGTGCATAGAAGCCAGGAATTTTCTCTTCAACTTTTTCTAAATTGATTCCTCTTTCCCACACAATGGTTTTGGACAAAAGTTCAAAATATTTCCGCTCGCATGCCGCAGATAAAAACCGCTCATGATCGAAAGCTTCCTCTTGTCCAGGTCCGAAAACATGTTCTTGTGCAATTTCATGATGTTCCGGTTCCATTTTAAATCCAAAGTACCTACAAAATCGACCAACAATGTTAAAAGCTCATACAGACACTTAAAACAATGTATTAGGAAGTATTTAAGCAAAAGAAATGGGCGGAAAAGGTCCCGGGCAGAGCTGTGCGAAGCTACTGTTTTGTGCCATTTTTGGGACTGCCAGGCATTGCTCTTCGCGTTCGCGAGCTTCCAGACGCGTTCGCAAAGAGTAAAAAATTTCAAAATTCCCAGACCTTCGCGTTCGTGAGGGTATCATCGCATTCGCGAAGGTATAATTCTATCTCTTCTGTTGCTAAGCCTACGCGTTCGCGAAGGGTTCTTCTTCGCCAAGAATTTTTTTTTCTTCTTTGAGGAATTTCTTCAACCATTTTGTGTGCCATTTTTTTGTTATTCATTTACAGCACATTTGGGCACAAATTTTACCCAGAATGTTCTCACAAATAAGCACTCACAGTCAACCAATCTCACCCAGCAAGCAACAATAATTTTCAAGCATCAATTTGCAACTTAATGCTTAAAATTTTAACCCTCAAAACCATACAACAATGGTTGCTCTTCTTTTACAATTTACACCAAGAAAAAGAAGAAAAGAAACAAAACTTGATTGAGAGGAGAGTAAAGATTACATACCTTGAAAATGGAGATGAAAATTTGCAAGAAGACTTGAAGATTTTAGACACTTTGAATTTTTAAAGCTTAGGGGGTTATGGGTCTATTGTTTTGAGCAAAGAAGGTAAATTTCATTTCCAGTAGCATTTGGGCATTTTAACTTACCCAACCCTGCGCGTTCGCGAGGGACACACGCGTACGTGAAGGGTAAATGTGTCCAGAGGTCGCGAACGCGAATAAGCTTCACGTGAACGCCAAGAATTAAGATTCTCTGAACCTTCGCGAACTCTAGGCTCTCACGCGAACGCGATGAAGGATTTTTTTCTGCACTTCAACAGTGCTTGCAGCTACTGGTTTTGGCTTTCCGAACAACCCGACCTGCTCAAATCAACTACAAAAAATCTAAAACTTGGTAGATTATTCAAAACTAATATTCTAAGCTATTTTAAAAAAGAAAATTTCAAAAATGACCAAAAATTTTGAAAAAACGACGGGTTGCCTCCCACCAAGCGTCGCATTTAACCTCGTGGCATGACGCAAACAACATTACTACTTTTCTCGCCACTTGGATGATATGAATTGGGCACCTAGCTTAGAATCAAGCTTGTGACCACGAGCGATAGGGGGTGGTAAGTTGATGATCGAGCCAATGCTTAAATTCTTTATTTTGCACTTCTTGGCTCTCAAGTGAGGAATGTCATTTTATTTTCTTGTTTCCTCAAACTGTAAAATGAATGATTGTTGTCTTTCCTCCTTGCAATTCCTTATTGACTCGTGTAGTTCTACTTCCGTGTCGCCACATAATTCCAACGTTGAAAAATGCTTGGAAAGTGACTTCAACCCTTCACTTTGCAATTTTTCTATCTTGATATCCTCCTTTTCCCCCGGATTAGAGTCAATATCAACCACATTTGCATTTACACCGGTTGACTCTAATTTCATATTTTTCTCGGCATCAAAAATACTCATTGAGTCGGTTGACAGATGTTCAATTCTTGAATACTCATAGTAAATCTCACTTTCTTCCTCGAAATTGGACTCTTCTTGGCTTTTATCCGCACACTCAATTTGTTGGGCATAATGAGCCTCAACCAAAATTTGCATTTGATCTTCCAAAGTGCGGATGTGTTCATCATTGTGTGCCATACTTTGTTTCAAGTCCTCGAGTGCAAAGTTGTGCTTCTCCTCATTTTCAAGAATGGTCTCCAACATGAGCATCATTCTCTCATTTCGAGCATTTGAGAGTTCTTCTTGGTTTTGATCAAGTGCCAAGGAAGGATTTTCACTTTCAATCTCCAAGGAAGGTCCTTGGCTATCATTCACTTCCGAGGCTTTTTGCGCCCTTAAGGCTTTGATCATTTCATCCATTTGTGAGTGCAATCTTTCAAGCGCCAAGTCATTTTGGAGACTATTCTCCAAAAGCTCCTCCAAGGCATTTTTCTCCTTGTTGCCTTTGTCAAGTAAACACTCCAACATAAGCTTGAACTTTCCATTTTGGCCATGCTTAACTTCTTCCATAGACCTATAATTCTCATCAAGACAAGTAGAATCATCATAGTAGGGCATGGGGAAGGGAATAACAAATAAGCACAATCATTCCAATGACCATTTTGGAAACCACACTTATCACAAATACTCCACTCATGGGATTGAGATTGTGCGCAAAATCCAACTCCGGGAGAATTTAAACAATTTTGCCACGAGTGTGATCCTCCACAATAAGGATATGGGTCATCAAAGTATGAACAACTACCATCCGACCAATTTTCATTATATGATGCCATTTTTCAAAAATAAAAAAATAAACAAGAAACAAACAATAAAAATAGACCCAAGGTAAGAAAAAGTAATTAAACAAATATTCACAAGTTTGGACCAAAGCACTTTCTCTTACTTCTCAAACAACCTAAATTACGCCAAATTGTTCCCCGGCAACGATGCCAATTTTGATGACATCCAAATCCACTGCTAAAAAGCAATAGACACGGTCGCATGCAATATAATTTACCCAACTATGAGTCGGGGTCGAATCCCACAGAGAATAATGTGTAGGCGATTAGGAATGTAAGAAAATTATCACTAGTTGCGCAATGCCAAACACTAAGAATTTTGGTTGGAAAATGTTTTATACCTAAAAGCGGAAATGTAAACTAACCTAGAAAGCAAGTAAAATGATCAATGGCTACAAGTATGGTTGCATCGGGAATTACAATCAAGTAACGATCTAATGTATTTTATGATTTTACAAATACGAGCAAGTTCATGATAATTAGCCACGAATAATAATTCTTAATTAGCTTCTTCCGAAAACTAACAAGACTTCCTAATTGAATTATCCCTAATCACAATTAGAAGATTAAGCACACCCGGAAGGCTACAAGTAGTTCAATCCTATCCCTAGGTAGAATCTATAAAATGAGGGTTAACGCCTCAAGTTCTTGTTAATTAATCTTTCCCAACCCCAAACTATTTTTCCCAAAATCAATTCGGAGTTAATGGGCGAGTCCTAGGGTTAGCTAATCCCTTTGGAAACATTAAAGGACAATAATAATTAAAGTAACAATAACTCACTTCATAAATATATAAAAGTCATTTAATACATAAGCACAACAAGGTATTTAATCCACACTTAAAATATGAATACTTTCAAAAACAACGTTCAAGTGTTGGAAATAAATACTACACACTTAAATATTCAATGCAAAGCAAGAAAATGAAGAAATAAACATAAATGGGTAAGAAAATCTTAACCCCAAGCTTCAATCTTCAAGACCCAAGTGTGTGTGCAAAACCCTAGCTTCCAAAAATGTTCTCTCTAAGTCTTATGAACTGAAAATATGCCAAAAGATACGCCAAAGATGATCTGAATTGGGTATTAATGGATTTGGGGTACAAAATGTGAAATTCCACAATTGCCCAGTTTTCACGCCTGATTTCTTCATCGCGTTGGCGAGTATAGATTCGTGTTCGTGAAGGCTACTTATTTCTGCTCATCGCGTTCGCGTAAATACCTTCGCGTTCACGAAGGTTTCTGTTGCTCTGCATCGCGCTCACGTGTATACTACGCGTTCGCATAGGTTTGGCTGCTGATTCATCGCGTTCGCGTTCGCGTGCTCTCATTCGTGTTCGCGAAGAGCATTTCACTAGGCAGATTCATTTTGTCCATTTTAGCTCATTTTTGACTTTTTATCACTTGGTTTCTTCACTATTACTTATAAATCACATACAACCTGTAAAATAGAAGTAAATGGCATCAAATACACGATTTTATCACTCAAACATAGAAAAAGTATAGATTTAAAGACAAGATAAGTAGGTAAAATACTAACTTATCAAAAAGCCATAAGGTTACCTCTGTCATACAATTGTGACACACTTGTTATGCTATATTTCAAGCCATCTATCAGGTAGACATTCTATATGGAATGAGAATCAGTCTTGCCTACCTTTCCAACCCCAATGATATCACCTTTCTTTCCATTACCAAAGGAGACGCTACCTCATTTTAAGTCTTCAAGTGAAAGGAACTGGTCCTTGTTCCCAGTCATTTGTTTTGAGCAGCCACTATCCATATACTATATTTGGCTCCTACCTTTCACTTAGACCTACAAAAGGAAATTAGGGGTTAGTCTAATGAACCCAAACTAGTTTGGGTCCCATTCTATAAGCAAAAGGATGAATTAAATTCCTTCTTGCCCATCCTGGCAACTTATTCTTTTCTTTAACAAAACCTTTGTTCTTTTAACTGGCCATTTCTTTTGCATTACATTCATATTTGTAATGGCTAGTCTTTCCACAGTGTGCGCAGATTTTATTTTCAGGAAGAGTGAGGTACTTGCTTTTCGGATCCCATTTGGGAGCTTGAGTCCTATAGCCAAGTCCTTTTTTGTTACTGCTGTGATGCTCTTGCAACCAGGAGAGAGCATCAGAGGCCTTGTTCCATTTGCAAGTTCTGTCTAGTTCATGTTTTACCTTTCCTAGATCTTCTTTTAAGACTTTGATGAATTCATCTTTCCTGTATAATTCATCTTTCATTTTTCCTAATTTTTCTTCTAGAGTGAGACATGTGTGATCAGCTATCTTCTTTCCTGTTCCTAATTTCAGTTTCAGATTTTTAGACATAAGTTCTAGGACACTGTTATCAAGTTCAAGAACCTAGTTCTTCAACTCAGCATTTTTGTTATCACTCTCATTTTCCCTAGACTCTAGACTTTTACATTTTGATTTTATAATCACACATTCCCTAGACAGATGTTCCTTCTCATTATTAATTGTCTCAGACTCATCAATGAAGTCTGTTAATAGCTCAGCCAGCCTTTCTTAGACAAGAATTTAATCTTGTCTTTGAGATAAATAATACTTACCTCTTGTTCATCATCTGATTCTCCAATGGCCATTAGTGCTTGCTCCTCCTCAGCTTCATCTTCTGAGTCTTCATATGAAGTTTCTCCCTAAGCAGCAACTATAACCTTGGTTGAACCTGTTCCTTCTTCCTGTTCCTTTGTTCGCTCTTTCTTTCTTCCACTCAATTTCCCATTGAGGGCAGTTTTTGATCATGTGGTCAATATTACCACACTTTTAGAATCCCTCATTGGTCTATTTCTCCGGATCTATTGATTTGTTGAAGTTTGTACCTCTTAAAGAACTCTTTCCTCTCATCAGTTACTTCTTGAAATCCCTAATGATCATAGCCACTTCATCATCTTCCAAATCTTCACCTTCAGCAATTATGAGAACTAAGCTTCTCTCCTTTTTGGGGGTGTCCATCTTTATGGTTTGTCTCCTCATTTCGTAGTAAGTTAAGTTTCCAATTACTTCATCCAGTTTGAGGGTAGCACTGTTCTTTGATTCTTGAATGACAGTGATCTTGCTTTCCCATGTGACTAGCAGAACTCTTGTCAGAATCTTCTCAACCTTGTCTTCTTCAAGGATAGTCCTTCCAAGAGATTCACGTTCATTTGTCAAAGTGGTGAATCTAGTATACATCTCCTGGATAGTTTCTCCTTCCTTCATAGTAAAGTTCTCATATTGAGAATACAGAAGTCTTCCTCTTGATCTTTTCACTTGAGGTATTCCTTCATGAGCCACTTGTAGAGTGTCCTATATTTCCTTAGCAGTTGTACAACTTTGGATCCTGTTGTACTCATCTGGTCCTAGTCCACATACAAGCCACTTATTGGCCTTAGCATTTTTCTCCCATTTCCTCAGGTCCTTAGTAGTACAATCAACCCTTGTTTTTGGCACATCAATTCCTTCAGCATTCTTCTTAGTGGTTGCTAGGGGACCATCAGTGGCTATGTCCCAAAGTTCATAATCTTCCCCTATAATGTGATCTCTCATTCTGTTCTTCCACCAAGAATAGTATAGACCATTGAAAAGTGGAGGCCTGGCAGTGGATTGCCCTTACCATTTCCTAGGTGGTGCACTCATTATTGATCTTCTCCTAAGGTGTTAGCCTCTTCAAGGATAACCTGCTCTGATACCAATTGATGTTCTAAACGTCAATACCACACAAGAGGGGGGTAATTTGTGTGGTACCTAATTTTCGCACTAGAAGAACCTAGTTCTTCTAGATGTACTTACTATGTCTGTTTGTGGAATTAAGAGTGCATAAAATAAAGAACATAGAGATTTTTATGTGGAAAACACCTGGCTCAAAAGGTGAAAAAACCACGACCTACTGCTTAGTAGGATTTTCCTAAACTTCCACTAAAATCACTGAGCCAAAAACAACATTTACAAACTCTTGTAAACCTAAGGATTAAACTCTAATCCCAGTGTGGCACACAGCCTCAACTATTGCGACACCTTCAAGTTAACTTTAACTTGAATACTCAAAGTACCTAATACAATTGCTTCTATGAAAGCTGAAAGGTACAATATGAAAATACCTACTACAATTGAACTAGAAATAAAGAAAGACACAATGGAATTGGTTCTTCACTCTTGGTTCGTGTAGCTTCAGATTTGCACACTTGAATCACACTCCAAGTGCTTGCAAAATCATCTAGCTCTTTTGCTCTCAATTTAGTTTAACTTCTGCATATGTGCAATCACCTGTAAAAGAAAACAATCATTATTATTTATAGAGTTAGTAATCAGAGTTTGATTAAAAATCGAATTGCTGATCCTTCATCAATTTCGAGTCCTAGAACAACTCAAACTCCAATCCTTATCCTTGATTCGAATGTAGTTCTCTTCATATAAGAAGACTTCAACTCCTTATCCTATGCAACCTTTTTGATCAACTCAGAAGATATTGTTGCTGATCCTTGAGACTTATCTTCTTCACACGTATGTCACATGTGTAAGCATATCAACACTGTGTCTCACATGATGGACCTGGTTCATGACTGAGTTCATTTTGTCAATCTTCAAAACTTCATCTGAACTTGGGCCAACAAAAACAAACCCAATACCAGTAATAAACCTCAAATAAAACCTCGTCCAAAACCATCATACACTGCAGATGATAAAAGAAACGTGTAGAAACTCATAACCACTCATAAAAGCAACATGTAATGGAGCTCTCTCTCTCTCTCTCTCTCTCTCTCTCTCTCTCTCTCTCTCTNAATAAAAGCCAAATCCTAAGCTAACTTTCGATATTATTCTTCCAAACATATTGTAATCAAATCCAGTAGCATCCGTTCTAGGTCCAATGACCTTATCTCATCAAACACAACTATTATTTTGACATGCAACACCAATATAAACTAAATCCACAACCGTGAAATCTGTGCACCAATAAGCAACAATTCAATTGTGATCAAACATGGGAAATGACTCAAGTGAGAGAACCGTCCCGCAAGATCAACAAGTTCCACCACAAGGGAATGCTACGAACCGATAACACATATAAGAACGAAACACACAAATCTAACTCAAAAGATGATATCTCAACATAATTCGCTGCGGCACGTGACCCTATCCAAACATCGGTCCTATGAAATACTTCAAGCCACAATGATCAAAATCAACAACCACACGTAATTCCACATCATGTACATGAAGTGCATGACCATAACCATGGATAAGACAATATCATAATATACCATTGCCCGAAAAGACGATAACCATGGCGTAATCAACCATTCAATATCCTAATAACTATTTCGCTCGAATTTCACTACAAGGCCTAAAAAAACTTCATCGAGAGTGCATATAACCAACAATTCAAAATCCCTCATAGCATAAAAGAGTAACACATAAAACATATCAGAACACGAACAAGCTAAACTCTAATCGAAAGACACACCTTTTCACGATAACGGTGCTGAGTCAACAAATCTGTCCCAGTGTAGAATACACATCCTCATTAGGCCTACCAATAGGGCCCCAAATCAGCTCTGTTCATCCCCAAATGGATAAATGGCCCTCCAAAGGTACACAATGACCTAACCAGGCCACGTATTACCATCTAGCTAACTTTGGCCACACTTTCATAGTTCGCAACCCCGAAATAATCTGCTTCTGAGAACTCCCAGTCTCCAAATCCATAGAACACATGAATCACCATAGCCAATCCTAACTCCATCACTCAAATGACTAACACATGTTTTATACACAATCATCCAACTAGAAAAACTTCTATAATTTCCCCAGCGCCACTTGGCAAAAATCTAAACATCAGTTGTCGCTCAACCAGGAGAGTACCGCAATACCAATGAAGCATCCGACCTTAGAAGACAGTGCACCTTCTGAATTGTCCACCCTTCGCAGGAAATACCAAGTAGTAATAGCATTTATCTAGTTATCTGAAACTGACCTTGATGTTTAATAATTCATGACCTTCCCTTCAAAACTGTATCATGACCTTGCACATGCAAATCTCAATCCCACACAATACACCACATCTATCATGCCAATATATGAAAAGTATGAGAATCTCATAATCAACTCTAAGTCTCTAGCATAATACATACCCGATCTGTAAGAAACCTTATATTTGATTCCATCCAAGAGAAAATCACAATACGAAGTATGGTCCTCATGCTGGTAGGAAATATCTATCTCAAACTACGGTAGAAACCATCGAGAACTCTTCAAAACCCACTTGCACATAACTAAACAACCAGAATTGAATCTCTCTAACTCAACCAAGCCACGCAGGTCACCAAACCCAAGAGTATTGCCACAAATACCTGTAAACACTCACCATATCATCAACACCCAAAGAACCGATTATATCTATTACCGTGCCGATCCAACCTACTATAAAGTTATCCTATTTCTCCAAGTTCCTTCTGAATTACCGTCAAGTTGACTCTTCTCCTTGACAGAACACCATTATCCTTACCCAAAGCTCACCATGAGAGATCCTTGCATAAAAACACACTGCCCCAATGTCACGCCCCGCACCTGTGGCGGCTATACCAGCACCCGGTGCCTCACCTAACCTAGCAAACCAACTTGTGACTGAGGGACTCTTAACATATAATGTCATACTTTATCCATGGGGCCACATTGCAAGACAATTTGTGAAGAAAAATATAAAACCAAACAAAAACTAACGCCGACTAAACATCAATATAAAGCTTGGCTGATAATGCTTCCATAACTACTACAGCTGGCAAACCAACAAAAAATACATACAGAGCCTACAAGCCCAAGATACTGCACTAACTGACAGGGTATGTCCATAAGCCTCTACATATAGATGTACTGTGATCGTAATAGGGCCCCAACCTACCAATAACATATATACACAACATGTACTCAAAACTCTAAACCCCGCAACTCCGAAGGATGTACAACTTACCGATAAAGCTAAACTCGAGAAACACCTACTGAAGAGATCTACCCGTCTGTCTATATAAACCTACACGCATGAAATGCAGCATCCTTAGAAAAAGGACGTCAGTGCAAAATAATGTACTGAGTATGTAAGGTAATAAAATCACTGAAAGCTAAAGCCGAATTGATAATATAATAAATAAAAGTAATAGGGAGTCAAAGATGATCTGGAGTTATACTTGCTTGCTGACACTAACTCAACTCTCTCAATATAGTAAGTAATATAAATGTCCGGCCCTATAAGGCTCGGTACATATAATTGCTTAGCTGTAGTAGGCTTGCTCAAAGGCGCTCAGCCATACTAGGCTCTATATCACGGCCATTTTAGGCCCCCTCATAGGTGCTCGACCATAGTAGGCTCGGTATATAACTTACCATCTGATCAGAGGTTGCCCAATAGAGGCTTGTCTACCGATTATAGCTCGATGGTGGTGAAAATACAGTACTATTGTATATATATATATATATATACAGTATAAAGTCCCTATAAAGGGAATAATGTAACTTATTAGACTAGGATAATGTACATAAATTCAGGAGTATGAACTTCTCTTCAGGCATCGTTATCAAACACATGTAGTTATGAGATCATGCCAAAATGAAGGAAGGGATTAGTGTTAACATACCTTATCACAATATTTCCTATCACAAATTTAAATTTTCCTCTTCGCACCATAATCTAAAATAATAATAATACTATAATTAAGTTATGAAAGATACAATTTTTTCACAATGATTGACAAGATTATTTTGTAATAAAACGGGCAACATCTCCCCTATAATCCTTACTTCCTCCAAATTTACGATAGCACCAACAACACAAGAACACAACAATAACAACATATATACATTATTTTCCAGCCTTATATACACCATAAAATAATGCAAAACAGCCCAACACACCCCAATCCCTTCATAGACAAAACGAACACCATAGTAGTGCCAAACAACCCAAACATGTTACGACGAATGACCAGTCCACCATCCTGAATATATGTGGTGTTTCTCCACACTCTTCCTCCTCCAAAACTCTACAAAATAGTAGTAAAACATGAAGCCCAACAACAACACAAAACAGTCCGCTGAAAGTGAATAACTCGAACTCATGTCTTCCATTCACCGTCTCGTGAGTTCTTACAAATATAGAACTACTTACCATGAATTTACAGCAGAAAAAATAGATGGAAGAGAGTAGTAAACTTACCTTATTTTTTGGATTACTCAGCTCCGACCTTGGTTCTTCAAACTCTAGGTTTTACCTCCAATTAGAACTTAAAAGGGAGAGAAAATCAAGTAGGGTTTATGGAAAATTTTTTGGAGGATTTTTGCAGAGCTTATGTATGGTTAATATGCCCTATTATCAGTCTAATATATGAAGAAAAAGGCCTTTAAAGGCCTCTTTGGACGACCCGAACTGGCCCATTTTTGGGACATGTATAATCCTCTCATTTAAACAAGTAGGTGACACACCTACTTGTCACCTAGCAGTCTGCGCCGTCTCGTAAAAATGCCTATATCTCTCTACTCCAATATCGTATCTACAAACGGTTTAATGCGTAGGAAAATAGACTCATAGATCTTCAATTTTATGGGTTGGAAATACCATAACTCTATGTTTATTGGCAAAAAATTGCAGTTACATTTGACCCAAATTTTCGGCAAAACTTATGAAGGTAAAAAATTGCAGTTACATTTGACCCAAATTTTCGGCAAAACTTATGAAGGTAACTTGTGATGACTTTCATCGACTTTTGTTCCACAACTCGCTTGACTTCAAAACTTAACATACGACTATAATACGACTAACATAAATCATAACATAACCTCCTTATCATGTTAAGAACCCTAGTATCACCCCAAAATTACATGTTATAACATTTTCATCTTTTCGACTTTTGACGAAACATTGTTTTCTTCAATTCCTTAAGCTTCTCAACTTCCTACCATCTTTGTACTTGTTGTTCATGATCTTCAATATTATGAACTCCGAGGTAATAGGATTAACTTACTTTATATAGTTTCAAAATTATCTCATTTTTGGTCCTACATTAGTTTTCTTATGACGCACTTTTATGTACGAAAATATAGGGTGTAACATCATTCCCCCCTTAGGAACATTCGTCCTTGATTTTTTACTCTTATACAATTTGGAAAATATATCCAGAGTCTCCTCTATACACTAGACTAAAACCAACCTGCACGCAACCAGAAAACATACTATGCATGCCACACATGGCCAATTCCTATAAATAGCAACACTTTACCTCACACAATAGTAAATCATAAATGCTGAAAGTAAAAAATAAGAGCTTACGTGATGACCTACAAGCATGAATAGAGTTGTGCTGTAGTATCCCATCTCGAGCCATATTTTCAGATTGAAATTGGTGGGGGTATTTAGACTTCATTTCTTCCTTCGCTTGCCATGTCGTCTCTTCCACGTTCTTGCTTCCCCATAAAACCTTCATGAAGGCTACCTCCTTATTACGTAGCTTGAGGATTTGTTGGTCTAGGATGGCAATAGGAATTTCCTCGTATGACAAGTCCTCCGCAATCTATACATCATCTATGGGCACCACTCGGGTAGGATTGCTAATGCACTTACGTGGCATAGATACATGAAAAACTGGATAGATAGACTCCAATTCTGAGGGAAATTCTAACTCATAAGCTACTTGGCCTACTCTCCGAATGATCTTATAAGGCCCAGTATACTGTGGACTAAGCTTGCAATTCGTTCCAATACTCATCATGCTTTTCATAGGCGACACTTTTAAGAATACCTAGTCATTAACCCCAAACTCTAAGTCCCATCACCATACATTAGAATATGACTTATAACATCTCTAAGCTGTCAACCGTCGCTCCCGGATTAGATTTACTTTCTGTATGGTCTGCTGAACCAGGTCAGGCCTATGTAACCCAGATTCCATCAAACGACCCTATAAGAGATCTGTACTTACGCACATACAAAGCCTCGTATGGAGCCATCTAGATACTGGAGTGGTAACTGTTATTATATGCAAACTCGATAAAAAGGTAGGTGTTCATCCCAACTTCGGTTAAAATCCAACACACGTGCTCATAACATATCCTCGAGCATCTGAATTGTGTGCTCATCTTGTCCATCAGTCAGTGCATGAAAATTAGTGCTATGAGTCACCTGAGTCCATAGAACTCTCTTAAATGACCTCCAAAAATGTGTTATATACTGAGCCCCATGGTCAGATATAATAGATACTGGTAGTCCGTGTAGCCGCACTATCTCCTTAATACATAACTTTGCATAATCTTCTATTGTATATGTAGATCTGACTAGTAGGAAATGATTTGATTTCGTGAGCCTATAGACTATCACCCATATAGAATAGAACTTATGATGATAACAAGGTAAACCCATAATAAAGTCCATGTTTATCGCCTCCCATTTCCACATCGGGTTCTCTATAGTCTGCATTAGCCCTCCGGGCTTTTGGTGCTCTACCTTCACATGCTGGCAACTAGGACACTGGGTGACAAACTAAGCAATGTTCTTTTTCATATCGTTCCACCAGTACACATCTTTAATGTCATGATACATCTTCGTCGATCCAGGATGAAGGGAGTACCACGAATAATGTGCCTCTGACATAATCATGTCCCATAGCCTACTACATCTGGAGCACACTGACAACCCTTGTATCTGAGAGCCCCATCTCCTTTAAGCTCTAACAACGACTTCTTCTGATACGTAACTCGCTCTCTCAACTTGACCAACTCTGGGTCCTCGTCCTGCCTTTTCTTGACTTCAGCTATGAGAGATAATTTTGCAGTATTTTGCAATACAACTCCACCATTATCATAATCTACAAACCAACCCCCCAAAGAAGCTGATTGATGAAACTCTCTAGTTAATTGTCTTTTCTTGGCCTCTACATGTGCTAAGCTACCCATAGATCGTCGACTTAAGGCATCTGCTACAGCATTAACTTTCCCTAGATGGTAGTGAATGTTAACATCATAATCTTTCAATAACTCGAGCCATCACCTCTATCGCAAATTCAACTCTTTTCGCTTGAAGATATATTGCAAGTTTTTATGATCTGTGAACGTATCAACATGAACACCATATAAATAATGCCTCTATATCTTAAGTGCATGGACAACCACAACTAACTCAAGGTCGTGGGTCAGATAATTCCTCTCGTGCATCCTTAACTTCCTTGAAGCATACACAATTACATTCCCATGTTGCATCAGGAAACATCATAATCCAGCACCTAAGGCATCACAATACACCACATAACCATTATGACCCTCTAGAAGTGTTGAAACTGGCACTGAGGTCAACCTGTTCTTAAGATCTTGGAAACTCTGCTCGTAAGCCTCCATCCATTGAAACTTAGTTGCTTTCTGCATCAACTTTGTCAATGGTTTGGTAAGGGGAGAAAAACCCCTCTACTAACCTTCGGTAGTATCCTGCTAAGCCTAGAAAGCTTCGAACCTCTATCAGAGTGGTAGGTCTAGGACAGAGGTTTGGAGTACCTCTCGCAGGTGGTCCCCATGCTCATCCTCTAAACGTGAATAAACAAGAATATCATCAATCAATACTATCACAAAAAGGTCTAAAAATGTTTGGAATAGGCTATTCATCAAGTCCATAAATATAGTGGGTGCATTCGTCAACCCGAAGGACATGACAAAGAACTCAAAGTGGCCATATAGGATCCTGAAGGTTGTCTTCGAAATATATTTCTCCCGACGCTGACCTGGTGGTACCCTAACCTCAAATCTATCTTTCAAAATAATCTACCCCCTGCAATTTATCAAACAAGTCATCCATCCTTAGAAGTGTATATGTATTCGTAACAGTTACCTTGTTCAGCTGCCTATAATAGATACACATCCTCAGTGAGACATCTTTCTTCCGCACAAGCAGCACCGGTGCACGCCAAGGCAAGGTACTAGGCCTGATGAAACCTTTCTCAGCCAAATCTTTTAACTGCTCCTTCAATTTGGTAGGTGCCCTTCTATATGGAGGGATGGATATTGGTTGCGTTCCTAGAAGCAAATCGATGCTAAAATCAATCTCTCACTCTAGAGGAATACTTGGAAGCTCATCTGGAAATACATTTGTGTAATCTTTGACTACTAGAATTGACTGAATTTTAGGTATCTCAGCATCTGCATCTCTAACTCGCACAACATGATCAATTCACCCTTTTGCGATCAATTTCCTCGCCTTCAGATAGGAAATAAACCTACATCTGGGTGTCGCTATAATTCCTACCCATTCAAGGATAGGCTCACCTGGAAAATGAAATTTGGCTACCTTTGCTCGGCAATCAACTGTGGCATAGCAAGCTGGCGACCAGTCCATGCCTATGATAGCATCAAAATCCATCATCTCTAGATCAACTAGGTCGGCTAAGGTCTAACAACTACAAACTATCACTATACAACCTCGGTAAACCCGTCTAGCAATAATCGATTCTTCGACCGGTGTAGATACCGCAAAAGGATCACTTACTATTTCAGGCACTATGCCAAACTTTTCTTTGACAAATGGGGTAATATACGGTAAAGTAGATCTATCTATCAAGGCATAAGCATCGTGAGAGTAAATGGTCAATATACCTGTCATAACGTCTGGGGAAGACTCCTGGTCCTGTCGACCCACGAAAGCATAGATAAGGTTTTGGATACCACATGAACTGGAACCTGTACCAGCCGAAGATTGAGACTCGCGTGCTGGAGATGGAATTGAAGGGAACCCCTAGCATCAGAATGACTAGCAGATACACCTGGCATAGAAGAGCCCTGGACTGTTGGAGCACGGGATGAACTCTGAGCTAGAAAGGCACTAAGTGATGACTGGCGCTGATGAGAACTGTGAGAACCATGACCCGATAACGCCCCATGATAACCTGGGCGAGCTGCCTGAGCATGCCTGAATGGGCGGCCTCTGCCGTGCTGAAACTGACCTCTCGAAGGAGCACCACTATAACTACCTGATCCTCGAGGCCTCTTGGCCTCCCTCTCCTCTCGCTCCTGGCAACGAACTGACTCAATCTCACGAGCAATGTCAACAACCTCCTCAAAAGTAGCACCAGAAACCCTCTCCTTGGTCATGAGAATACGAGGCTGATAAGTAAGGCCATCAACAAACCTCCTAATCCTCTCTCTATCTGTCGAAACCAGCCAAATAGCATGACGATCTAACTCTGAGAACCTCATCTCATACTGCGTCACAATCAATCTCCCTGACGCAACCACTCAAATTGCCTGCGCAGCTCCTCTCTGCGAGATTGCGGCACATACTTCTCCAAAAAGAGAACGGAGAACTACTTCCAAGTAAGGGGTGCTGCACTAACAGGCTTACACCTCTTAAATGCTTCCCACCAAGTGAATGCATCTCCAGAAAACTGAAAAGTAGTGAAAGCGACCCCGCTGGTCTCCAAAATACCTGCTGTGCGAAGAATCCTCTAACACTTATCTAAGAAACCCTGGGCATCCTCGCCCTCTGTACCGCTGAAAGTTGGAGGCTGAAGTCTACCAAACCTCTCCAACCTGCACTGCTCATCCTCTGGCATGGCAGGAGCTACATAGTCCCAAGCAGCTGTAACCGGTTGGGCTGGATATGCCCCCGGTGTCTGAAGTCCCTGCACGACTTGCTCAAGTGTACGAGTGGCGGGAGTCTGATTGCCTCCCCCAACCTGAGAAGTAGATGCGGCTGTAGTAACTGAAACCGCCTAAGCTAGGCCAGTGCATACCGATAGAATATGAGCCAAGGCCTCCTGAAGACCCGGAATCACAATGGGCACAGCTGGTGCTGCTGGAGCATCCACAACTGGGACCTGATCCTGAACTGGGGTGGCTGGTGGATCTATAGGTACTGTCCTAGCTGTTGTACGGGCCACACCCCTGCCCCTACCGCAACCGTGTCCTTGGCCTCTAGTGGCCCCATCTGGTGGTACTAGTGGTCATCCATCGTGATCGATAGAACGTGTCCTCACCATCTGTGAGAGAATAGAATAATAGAAGTTTAGTACTCGGATCAACAAATTAGCACGTCAAGAATCTCAAGAATATGAAGTTTTTCCTAAAGGTTCTGCAGCCTCTCGAGGATAAATACAGACGTCTCCGTACCGATCCGTGAGACTCTACTAAACCTACTCATGACTCATGAGACCTATGTAACCTCGGCTCTGATACTAACTTATCACGACCCTAAACCCGGACCTGATCGTGATGGTACCTCTTGTGAAGACAAAGCCAGCCGACACATTCCCAGTTCATTTTAAGCAATTAAGTAATAAAACCAAGTCTTAACATAATAATAACAATCCCGAAATAAGGTAAATAATACAGTTGCGGAATAGACATAACCCGACGTCGGGGTGTCACCAGTCATGAGCATATATAACAATACTACAAGTCTGAAAGAGTCTACTCAACTATTACATAACAAAAACAGAGGAAAAATAAGATAGAGGGAGAAGCACTAGACTGCGAATCGCCGGGCAGCTACCTAGTGAATGTCCGGAATTTGCTGGAAGCTCTCTCAACCCTCGCAAGCAGGACCTGATGCACCTGAATTTGCACTCGAGGTGCAAGGATTAAAGTGAGTACTCCAACACAGTGAGTAAAAATAAATGCAATCTGAGTAATAAGAAATCACGTATAAGCACACCAACTGGCTATAAAGAAGCAGTAAAAACAATGAAACAGTAGAAATATGTGAACTCACTTTAGTTCAATTTAAACTTCTTGAAAATGCCTTTTTAACAATTAAGCAAGTAAGTGACAGGTAACTAGGAAAGATAAACACATAAAGAATCGCCCATCGGGCACAATGTCAAATAAAATCAGCCCCTCGGGCAACATCATAGAACAACATCAACCCTCAGGATATATCTCATATAACAATGGGTACCCGCGCTCAGTGAGGGTGTGCAGACTCCTAGAGAGACTCCTTACGGCCCAAGCGCAATATCAAGCCATCTCGTGGAATAATCACATAGGCCCTCGGCCTCATATCAACAAGTCACCTCGTGGCATACAAATCTCAGGCCTTCGGCCTCATAATCATAATCAGGTGCTTCCTCACAACATAGGCCCTCGGCCTTACTCAGTCAGAATCTCACAAGCCACTCGGGCAACAGTAAAACATGATGTTCAATATCATTTAGTGTATTAAAACAAAGTAGACATGGCTGAGTTATGAAAATAGTAGTATATAACATGACTGAGCACAAGCATAAAGTCAAAACAATGAGGAAATATCAGTAAATATTCCCTAAGGGCCAAAATATTTGGCACGAGGCCCAAATATGGCATTCCGCCCAAAACATGATGATAGCAAATAGTTTTCAGTCAAATACGCGGTAAAACATTCATTCAGAACGGACTAAGTCACAATCCCCGATGGTGCACAACCCCACGCTCGTTATCTAGCGTGTGCATCACCTTAATATAGCACCACGATGTGCAATCCTGGATTTCATACCCTTAGGACAACATTTAGAATCATTACTCACCTTAATCTGGTCCAAACTCTAGCCCGCGACGTCTTTGCCCCTCGAATCGGCCTCAACTAGCCTCGAATCTATCCAAAAATAGAATCACGACGTCAAAATATGCTAAGGGAACGAAGCCTATGCGAAAATAATCAATTTACAACATAAATCCCGAAATTATCCAAACTCGACCCCCGGGACCACGTCTCGGAATTCGATAAAATTTACATCATTAGATTCCTTATCTCTCCACGAGTTCATACATATCAAAAGTTCTAAAATCCGACCATACATGGTCATTCAAATCCTCAATCAAAGGCCTAAGTTTCCAAGCCCTAGTTTCCCCCATGTTTAACCCTTAATTTCCCTTAATTACAGCTCTAATCCGTGAAATAATACTATAGGAACGAGTTTTCATGATCCAAAACCTCACCTAAATGAAGTCTCCTTGAATTCTTTCTTCAAAATCGCCCAAAACTCCAGAATTCGCGTTTAAAAATGGTGAAACCCTCTGAAAATCGCGAAGGAAGAATTATATACATTCTGACCCAAGCTTTTCGCACCTGCGGTCCATCCACCGCATCTGCGGTCCAAGGCACCGCATCTGCGGTTTTCACTTACTCGACCAAAATTTGCATCTGCGATGTACCATTCATACCTACGCTACCGCAGGTGCGGTTTCTCAACCGCTTCTGTGGTTCCTGCCATTCCTAGGCTCTTCCGCTTCTGCGTCTGGTCTCCCGCATCTGTGGGGTCGCACCTACGATCCTTCAACCGCAGATGCGGTTATGACAGCAACAAAATGGCTTCAGCTCTCAAACTCAACTCCAAACCTTCCGTCAACCATCCGAAATCACCTCGAGGCCCCCGGGACCTCAACCAAAAGTACCAACAAGTCTTATACTACCATCAAAACTTATACCGATCTTCAAAACATCTCAAACAACATCAAATCAACCAAAACACATCGGATTCAAGCTAGGGTTCTAAAATCTTCTAAATTCCACTTTCGATCAAAAAGTATACCAAACCACGTCCGAATGACCTAAAATTTTGCACACACGTCCCAAATGATACAATGGAACTACTGCAACTCTCGGAATTCCATTCCGGCCCCTATATCAAAATCTCACATATCAACCGGAAAACGCCAAAATACCAATTCTGCCAATTTAAGCCTAAATCTACTACGGACCTCCAAAACACATTCTGATCACGTACCTAAGTCCCAAATCACCTTCCAAAGCTATCCAAACCATCAGAACTCACATCCGAGCCCTCTAACACATAAGTCAAGATCCGGTTGACTTTTCCAATTTAAGCTTCCTTAAAAGAGACTAAGTATCTCAAACCTTACCAAAGCCTATCCGAACCCGAGCCAACTAACCCGATCACCCATAGACCCGATAAACAAAGCAATAAGAAGCAGAAATAGGGAAAACATAGTGGTAACTTATGAGACGGCTGGCCGGGTCGTCACAAATTTACCCTATCTTAACCCATCATATCTCGTCCCAAGTTACCTTTGAGCGGATTAATGACCCGCCCATTTATTAACTCAGCCCATTTTAAACCGCCAAAATCAGTTTGACCCCCGTAACGTTTTAGCCAATATTGTCCCTTATCTTTGAGGGAAGGTCTATTTTGTTCCATCAAATATAACCTTGAGCATATTTAGTCCCTTAAGTATGCTAAAGTGGAGCACCACTGACAGAATCTGTCTAAGATCAATTACGGGGTTGAAACTTTTACATTTAAAAATAGTACAAAGCTGATAAATTTAAGATTTTAATGTTGAAACTTTTTCTTTTAAAAATTTTGGTTGATTTTTCCAAAAAGAAAAGTTAAAATTTGAAAAAAAAAATAGAGCTACCAAGATCACTTCTAGGCATATTGTTGAAGTAAATGAATAATCAGATTGTGTTATAACTTTTAACACACACCATAAAGTGTATATTTATATCTTGTAGCCGAAAAAATATATAAAATATATATAATTTTTGTATATTAACATACAAAATATGTGTGCGAATATATATAAAAACAAAAGGTATTCCACTTCAGCATACTTAAGGGACTAAATATCATCAGAGTTATATTTTAAGAACCAAAATATATTGCTCAAACATAAGGGACAATCTATCTATATAGAATAGGAGAAGCAGAACAACTACATTTAGACAAGTGTCTTAACCACAAAAGGTCAAGTGGCATTATTAAGACAAAGTAAACTACTTTTCTAACTAACTTTTTATTGAATTTTAAATTTTGAATTGATTGGTTACACTACTTGAATTAATAAATATATTAATAAATATATATATCTTATAATTATCAATAAAAAATAAATATGCAAAAAAATATTCTACTCATTCAAATTGGAGTTTTAAAATTATTTTACAATAAAAAACAAAAAATAAAAACTAACAATTTAAGTTGGAGAGTGATTGCTTCCTAATATAGTTGTAGCAGTGTGTGTATTATATATGAGAGTAGTTATTATACTAAATTGGTTTTTTATTAATAATTCATATGTCAATTTAACAATATTAAGTAATGGATAATACAATTAGATAACCAAGGAACAAATATATATATATATATATATATATATATATATATATATATATATATATTATGTAAAGAAAGCAGCAGACAAAAATATTAAACAAATTATATTGCTAATAAAAACTTCTATTAACAATGTAATTATACTAAATATTGAATAATATAATAAAGAAAAATACATACCAAAAAAATTATTCAATGACTATATGACTTGGAGGAACTCGTCTTGCTCTTTATTATATTAGGATGCGAGGAAAGGGAAAGAAGGTGATAAGCAAGAAGATAAGTCCCTTTAATTTAATAGATATTTTATTAATTAAAATTTAGATAATATTATCGAGAACAACATAATAAAATTTAAATTAATATTTTTAAGATTAATAAAATATGTATCTTCTCTCATTTATCTATATAGAATAGGAGAAGCAGAACAAGTGTCTTAACCACAAAAGGCCAAGTGGCATTGTTAAAACAAAGTAAACTACTTTTCTAACTAACTTTTTATTGAATTTTAAATTTTTGAATTGATTGGTAATACTACTTGAATTAATAAATATATTAATAAATATAGATATCTTATAATTATCAATAAAAAATAAATATACAAAAAAATATTCTACTCATTCAAATTGGAGTTTTAAAATTATTTTATAATAAAAAATAATTAAAAACTACCAATTTAAATTGGAGAGTAATTGCTTCCTAATATAGTTGTAGTAGTGTGTGTATTATATATGAGAGTAGTTATTATACTAAATTAATTTTTTATTAATAATTCATATGTCAATTTAACAATATTAAGTAATGGATAATACAATTAGATAACCAACGAATAAATATATATATATATATATATATATATATATATATATATATATATATATATATATATATATATATATATATATATA